>JABUQX010020313.1:12500-15000 GCA_015478945.1 Trachelipus rathkii | reverse complement strand
AAACGCAGTCGAGTTGTTATCACCATCTCACTCTGAGATAGATTACTAGAGTAATTGCCCTTTGAGCTCAAGAGGCTGTGGTGGGCACTCACAGCGAGTCACACATGTTGATACTTATATTTTGGTGAGCGTGTGATACAAGGGTGTTTTAATTGTTAAAGAGGCCTAGCGGTGAAACCCATGCGATATACCCCCTTACTATCTGGTGTGCTGTCTCGAAATGAGAGAATAATGAACAGAGGCGTGGCAATCACATGAGCATGCCCTTTACAGACTTGTTTCTTCCTGCGAGCGTGCCTTATTATCATAACCGGTCTCCACAGCTGCCAATATATGTTTAACACCATTTATACTCCACATGACGATTCCTCTCCTTTAACGTTCATTTTAAAATTACCCGGTCTATGCTCGACTCTTACCTCATATATTAATGTAATAATATATCTTGCAGTCTCACACTGCTTATATAGGCATTGTGTTAATTCTTAATTTTCGTCTCAGCTCGCGAGAGCTGAGATCCATGGAGCCTCCGGCTTCCAGTGAACCACCTGTAGTTCAAACAAGTATTCCTTATCCATATCGCTTTTATTCTCTTGACGTTGACGAAAACATTCACTGTGGAAAATCGCTCTTAGTCTTACAAATAATCTTGGATACTCAGTAGTCATGACGTCGATTTCAGAAATAGACGTGCTTGGGCTCTATGGATGACGTAGTTGCTCTTCTATTTATTATATCACTGTCGTAAGAAATATTAAGACAGAAGCTTTAAGAGAAGGATTTGTTCTCTTTTGTATTAGTAGTCATATAAAGACATTAATAAAGTGTAATCCTATACAATATAAAGTAATATTTCAACTCTCACTCTCTCTTATATATTAAATTCTCTAAAAATTATATAATTTCGCGTAGCTCTCTTTGTACACTCTCGTTACTATGAAAATTTGGCTCAATTGTGCATACAGATCATAACGTAATATAATTTTATTAATTTTATTTTTTAAAAGCATAAAATATATTATTATATTTTTAGTTTCATCTATATATATATATAATAAAGTTATAAATATATAATAATTCTATACTTCATTGATACTATAGAGCTGCTATGTAAACTATTGATAACAAATTTGTCAAAACAGATTTTAATATATAATATTAATATATATTATATATATTATATATATTATATATATATATATATATATATTAATATATATATATATATATATATAATATATATATATATATATATATATATATATATATATATTATAAATTGATTCTACTACTGTTAAATCTTCTTCACACATAATGGTCATTGGCTTAATAAATTTTTAACTAAGCATTTTCAAGATGTTATACACTAGAAAAAATTTAAATAAGTATAGAAAAAACTATGTTTGAAAATCCACTAATTTCTTAGTTTGTTGTATAATGAATAAATAGTTTTTTAAAATGAAGCTGACCTCATATGGACAAGTAAGATCATGTTACAAAGTCCTACTTTTAAGATAGTTTTAATACACATAAAAATAATTTTATTATTAATATATAATAGAGATTTCAAACCGTTATCTTTCCTAAATTTTTTAAAATCGTACCAAAGTGTATATCTCTCCTAATTATCCATGATATTGAATACACACACTCATGTAAACTCGTATCAATAGTGTTGTACTAACTAAGTATAAATTTAATTCGACACAAACAAGATTGTGTCTTTAGAAATATAATAATATAAGCGTATACGTATGCATTCAACAGAGATCTCTTTAGTATATCATGTATCCTATATTACTCAACTCGGGCACTTACTTATTTGTATATCTCTCCTATAACGACATGAATAATATAAGAGACTCAGAATAGCGCGATGTAATCTGAACTACAAACAGCTCTCACTGTTCATCTCTATGTCACAAATATTTCTAACTGTAAAAAAATCATAGAGATATAGTTGATTGCCTCTAATAACAACAATAGCTCTAAACTCTTCTTATTTACCTCACTCTCACAATCAGATTGAATATCACATTTAATAATATCGTGGATGGAATATCTACGCTATAATTATCCTTCTGTTTCCTCACACGGACTCAATGTGTATGAGAGAATATAGTGATATGTCTGTATTACTGAAATAGAGAATTGTCTTATTGTAGCGTTTTTAGTTCTATATTCACCATTATTTTGCAATACTCGTTGTTTCTATTTTTATACCTAATTATCTGTTTCATTTTGACTCTTCTTACATTCTGAATAATGAATATATATAATTATGGAGGATTCCTGAAACTACTGAACAAATTCTGATCCCCTAATCCCACAGATTCTGTTCGATAGTGTTATATTCATTTTAAGTCCTATATAGCTCACATAAGTGAAGCACTCCTTATGACTTTTAATATCAGATTCATTACTAGTTTACTTAGAGAAAGATTCTATAATAATCATAAAGTATAAATGAATATACCGATAAATAATTTATTTATTTTCA
>JABUQX010020313.1:0-7500 GCA_015478945.1 Trachelipus rathkii | reverse complement strand
ATAGAGATATGAGTTATATAATGTCAGGTATATATATATACTATAGTTTATGTGAGTGGGTATAGTTATGTAGTCCCAATCCTGGGCCAAGGTATAATGAAACCCAACACTTGACGATTTACCATAGTGAGGATTCATCTGTCTCAGCTATATATATATATATTATAAGGCGTCCCGTGAATGAGTATGTGTAGATTTTCTGACTGTACGAACGAGTTTATACTATTTCATAAAGAAAGGTACAGAGGGGGCTATATAGGTAAATGAGCTGGTATTTCTTTTCGACTTTTGTCATATTCTATACTACTGTCATATTTCTTTTTTCCGATGCATTACGCCACCTTAACTACCCTAAGTCTTAGTGGGAGATTTATAAGAGAAAAAGGTAGATGAATAGAAGGAAGTAATAGAAGAATATATATATATATAGAGTAATATATATATATATATATATATATATATATATATATAATTAATATAATATATTATATAATATATATATATTTACATAATATATATAATATATATATATATAATATATTAAATATTATATATATAATATATATATATATATTATATATATATTATATATATATACTATTATATATTATTAATATATATATATATATATATATGGGGTCCAACTTGTAACGTATGGTTGGCTTCTTTAAGAGGCAAGCCACCCTAAGTATATATAGAGGATTGTATATAGTTAGTGAACATCTAAAAGAGATAAATGATTACTTGTATATTTGTTTAAATATATGACGACTTATGCATATAGAAAAGTATATAAATATAAGTATAACTAATATAAGTCTATACCTTCTAGTAGTTATTATTGAGAACTCTCTCTTCTAGTAAGGCGTATAATTTTGATTAGTTCACAGCACTATAATTATATAACGCACAGCGACTCTCTCTCACCAATTGCCTCTGCTAACTCTTCGTTTAGCGAAAATTTGTGATCAAATTAAGTTCCGCAGCCCTTTCCTTTTGAAATTTATCTCTCTTGCCGGAAGGATTTCTGGAGAGAGTTATCTTGAGTGAATTTATTTCTTCTAATTCTTATTGTTAATTTTAATCTGACTGACTGAAGAGTATCTCAAACGGACGGTTTATATATTAATTTCATTTCGAATTTATGCTAAAATTTTGCTCGCGCAAAATCTTAGCATAGTACGAACATAAATTAAAAATTTTTACAAAGTACATATAAAATAGGAGCGCCACGAGCCGGCCAGCTATATAAGTACTTAAACTAATTACTTCCTGCTCACGCTAATACACAGGTAAGTGAGGTAAAAATGAGTATGTTATATTATATATATTATATATATAAATAATTATTACTTTAATAATATAAATATTAACCTTCATTCAAATGTATATATCATATATTTTAGTGTGAGGTAATTTAACAATTTGAGCCACAACAAACATTTAATAACTAATTTTCAATATGGTAGGTAAAATAATAAATAACTAAAATATAAATAAAGTTATTTATATTATATACTTTCAAATGCAAAACATATTACTTATTAATGTCCTGAATATGAACATATAAGTTTATAGACATACAAACATTGAAGTGAATAATAAAATTAAGTAATACATGATAAAATGAGTAAATTTTTCAAAAAACAAATTAACTGGTTACATTCGAAGATCTAAACATATATATTCAAATATTTATATTTGAATACATAAAAAAATATACAATATAATAAATATAGTATAAAATATATAATATATATCATGAAAATTAAAAATAGAGTGCATTCAACACAATCATAGTATGGTTTAATATCTCAGTTAGATATATAAACAAACATATCAAAATCTATAATTAAATTACATTAAAATAATTACAAAAATGTTCATATCAATTAATTCTTGTATATAGTATGTGAAATAACAATATGAGTTTCACACTAGTATTATAAAATATAGTGACCTACACATTGAATCTAACCGTTGCATCCAAAAGTATTATAATAAGCTGAAGACTGTCCTAGAACGTATATGAGGCGGTTGCGTCTAATGGTAAGTGCATATGTGCCAATGAATTTGTGTCAATCAGAGAGTGCGGCACGTATATAAATACGATACACTCACTCACAAAGCTTGTAGATTACTTGCGAGAGGAAGAATCATAACTTCCTGTGATATTCACCAATGCTCATAGATACAGATATATAGCGCGCGTTTGGATAATGTTCTCAGTATGTCACTTATATAATCTTTTGATTAGATATATACTCTGGTCATCTCATTAAAAGGGAGAGGTCCACAGAACCATTTTAGAGAATTCGAGAAAAGCGATGAAAAATTCGATGTTTACGCTACGCTCGGTGTACTCCACACAAACGTAGTTCTGACGCACATAATCCGATCCAAAACATAGAGTCTGTACTTTGGATATGTAGAATGGAGAAAGAGCCCACTCGAACCACGCCCACACACGAAAATGCTAAACAGGACTCGAGTGAGCATATGTAAGTATAGCTGACGGAAGACGCCTACTCGTGAAACGCTTTAAGTGACTCACTATTCATATTTTGAGAAATAAGGAATTTGTCTCTACGTGACACTCAAATTATAATAAGGGGAGTCAATTACGATGAATCATCAATTTACTAAGAATATAAATATATATATCTCTCAAGAATAGCTTGCGAAATCGGTGATAGATGCGAGCTTTTAGTGGAACCAAAAAATTGAGATTTGCTCCTGTCTCACACTACACTCATTCTATAAATACTTAATAATGTACTATATTATTGAAAGCAAGATATCTATTGTCTTAGTCATCATTACAGAGGAACTGAGTTATAATATTAAGCTACAGCGCTCACACTTACACTCGTAAATATATTTTACAAGGATCCCACCTCTGGTGATTTGTATAGAAATTAATATAGTTTCTCTTATTAATAATCTATGGATAGAAAGGAGAAGCTGAGTTTAGTCGGTACCAATTTTATCTCGAATGACAGCAACTCTGCGGAAAAAGAAGTTCAGAGTTCGATTATATATAGGAACTTGCCTCTAAATAATATGTGTTAGCTGAGCTCACACTGTTGAGACACCAAAAACATTTGTCTAGATTCAAAATATTATAGATAATATATAGGAAAAAAATTCAAAATTTTCTGTGCCATGTCCTCGAATTAAAAAGTTTATCTCGTCAATATATTCTAAGCTGTCATGATATTGTAGCATATAAAAATTACCTCGATACTGTGTGGTAGTGTACGAGGGTTAGTGAATATAAATACTCAAGCAGAGTGGAGCCATAATACCACGAGAAAATTAATAAGAGTCAATAATAATCGTATAATTTCGAAGTCCAGTATCGATTAATGTTCTTTTGTTCAAGTAATAGTAAGTGTTATATACGGGAGTCTCTGTTCTGGGCTCTGGTAAATAATCTCAGTTCAGTAATATGATAGTGCACATATAACCTCTTATGCATATATATATATATACACTCTCTGTTTGTGCCTTGTCTTGCAAGGACAGAGAGTGTGATTGTAATCAAAAAGCCTCTCCTAAGGGTGTTCACTTTCCTCGATTGTTTCAGGTCCTTAACATACTATCTAGCGTGACTTGGTGAGCGTGTACTCGAGACTTCAGACACTGAAGTTCTCAGAGTGGCAGATATATTATAAGAGCAAAAGTGCAACCGCTATCACTCACACACGGTTTAATATGTTATATTAAGACATAGATACGACATATATGCAGATATTCAATCCTATAAGTATTATTCATGCAACATATGCTCTCAACAATATGAGCAAACTTGCAAAGCTAAATAATATCTCAATCGAGGGAATAACGGCAAAAGAGGTACAACCTTTACTGTCTATCGCGCAGTCTCCACCTAAGCGTCGTAACTCTCTCTCGTCACGCAGAACATCTGAGAGTCACACCTTTCCACAACGAGTCGGGTTATTCCAGCAGACTCCTGACCTCCTCTGAACTTTTCTCGTTTAAGTGCGTTAGAGAAATTATAGATTGCGTTCGACGGATAAGTATCAAACGCCTACGAGCGAGCCTCTTTTCCGTCTAGGAAAAAATTGAGTAGTAGCTCGCATCTTGAGCGGCGGTCCGAGATTAAATTCTGGAGGTATGAGCTCAATCATTGTGAGAAAGACTTATAGTCATTTAACATACCGTGCTAAATTATATTTGCCTCTACATGCATTTCTATATCTAGATCCTCACATTCTTAGTGCATCGCTTCTACTGAAGAGTTCTCAAACTGAGTTACGGGATGTTTTATATATATATTAATATTTGCATTTCGACTTATAGCTAAAGCATTTGCTCGCACGCTGCGGCACCACAAAATACTATGCCAAATTATGAACACGAACATATATAATTCCTCAATCTTGTTATAAGCACAAAAGGTATATATAGCATGGAGTATCACCCCACGATTACTAGTAGTCCTGAGTTTGTTTTAAGATACTCTAAATTTTTGTACCTCATATACATAATTTTATATGTCTTACTAAAAATCTAAATAATTTATCCAACTCTCAAAGTAATTATGCCTTATAGATTTACACTATTATGGATATATATATTGAAATACAAAGAATCATATCCACCTCACTCAAGCCTAATTAAGAAGCAGTAATTTCACGCGAGGACGTTTTATTTAAAATAAATTATGATGAGTGCATGCTCGTACCAAGATGAACTTACTCATGAGCTGAGAATATCTTCATTAATGTGAAATGAGTAGTATAGGTCCTAGGCAACAATATAAAGGTTCGAAGTTTTACTAGTGACGTGAAGCATTAAACACCCTAAATTATCAGCTCATATGTAGATTTATATTCCTCGAAACATAAAAAATTACCTGTCTCAAGTAACAGTGATATAATGACTTTTATTCTTTTGAGCTGAGAAGATAAATAATCAGACTTACATACGATACATGGTAAAATGTCGCAGATTGATCTGTACAAAAACTTCTCAAAAAGACAGAAATATCTCATAACTAACATAAAATAATATATAAGTGAACTACAAACTTATGGGTAGTTCTGTTGAACTTAATGAGCTGTTATAACAGTTTAACAACACAATATATCACATAACCGGACCAGATAATAAAAACATGACTCCATACTATTTAATATTACCGAAGAACCCCGCTAGTGAGTACTAGATAGTCTAGATACTCTCTAGGGATGACTATAGCATACATACATGAAGTACCTCACCAGTATATATACTCACTATATAATAACAATCACTAAGCTCATCTCCCGCAGATGACTCCCAACTATTTCGAATAAATAAACGGTGTCCTTAGGAGCTGGCGATGCTCTGTCATACAACTGCTTATCAAGGTGATCTAATAACTACCATCGACAGTACTTGACAGTATAACGAAATACCTGAAGACCTCAGGACAATAATAAAAACCAGTACTCTAGACATTATAAGGTACAGTAGCTGAGAAAAATATTAATGGACAATCGAAAAATGCATTTTTTATATTACAACTGCATCTCTTCAACCATTTATGTTATTATTTACCCACTCGCGCTATATTTATATACAAAGCTATACCGCTTATGATGAAGATAAATTGAATGTCCTATCTTATAATCTCACCATATATACTCATTCATTTTATTATAATGGTACTGAGTAATTTGTAACTCAGCCTCAACATATCACACGACCTCCCAAACTTATCTGGTGAGATAAATAATAATAGATCGACTTAGTCTATTAATAAACACACCAAGCGTGAGCAGTGTACGTGAAAAATATAGGTCACAAAGAAGGGTCTCCTTTTACCCAAAAGTTCAAATTATCAACGATCATCACCGTAATGATGAGTGAATAAAGTGTACAACAAAATAATAACTCTAGAAAATAAAACTTAATATAAATATTAATATAAATTAAATTATTAAAAAAACTCTTATATATTAAAAAATATATTAGTTAAATATAATACTACTACTACTACTTAATACTATAACTTACTACTACTACTTTTAACTTATATAATATACTGAAACTACTATACTTAACTTAACTATACTTAAACTACTAACTATACAAATAATATGAATAATTAAATATTAATATATTAATAATAATAATAATAATATATTAATAATAAATATAATAATATAATATAAATTAAATAATAATCATAATAATAAATAATTATAATATTATTATATAATAAATAATAATATATAATAAATAATAAATAAATATAAATTATTATAATATATTATAGATAATAATTAATAATTAAATAATAATTATATATAATAATAATAATAATATATAATAAATTAATATATAATAAATATTATAATAATTAATAATTAAATAAATTAATAATAATAATTAAAATTAATTTAAATAAATTAAATAATAATAATCATAAAATAACATAATAATAATTAATAATACAAAAATGAAATAAATAATGATTCAAAGATCAATATTTGAACATAACAGCCTCATAGTGCGTAATAATATGGAAAAATATAAATCAATATATTAAATAACTCAACGATGTGAACTCATTATGAAATTAGTGTATATAAACATATATATAGAATTAATAAATTCTGTTCTAAATAACAAACATTTTAATTCTTAATTGTAAATAGGATATTCATTCAATAGCTCCTAATATTATCTCAAAATAATAACCTAAAGTATCATCCATCTCGAAAAATTTAGTAGTCTAACTCACTCAAAGTAAAAAATATTTTTAATTAGATAAATAAATGTTATATTAAAATGATACAACTGTTCATCGAAATGTTATGTAAGGATAAAATAAATGTACAATTTTATTACAATATTAACCTTATTGACTATATGTAGGGCTTTATGTATTATTTTCAAATTTCATAAATTTAAATAAACATGGAATTTAAACAGTACAAATTTTCAAAAGAAAAGTACAAATACATTAAAGAAATTAACTTGTTTTTATTTAAAACTATGAAAAAACAATAGGTTTAATAAAACATCCTCTTAAGGAGAGGAAACAACATTTAAAAACAAAGATTTAAATAAATCCAACTTATAATAAATTAAAAGAAGGTACAAATTAAAAGAATCATTAATCACTTCCAATATTAGAAAAGAAAAGATTAATATATATAATGAAGTGATTAGAACTAAATTAAATATCATAGAAACTATTGAGACACTGAAATGTTCTCTGAATTATTTTAGCAGACTTTAAAAAATTAAAAAGAACTTTAAAGAAAAGTTGAGTCTGATAGAAAAATTTTCTGTGATAATTTTCCTTATATAATTAATAATTTTAAATAAATAAATTAAATTACCAGCCTTTTTGTAAGAAAAGACCGGAAATATATTTTAATATGTAGCTTATAAACTCAAACTTAGTCAATAGTTGGAAAAAATTAAGCTCATATATTTTAAGGACAAAGAATGATGGATATAATATATCCTCACAAATTA
>JABUQX010020312.1:52500-60566 GCA_015478945.1 Trachelipus rathkii | reverse complement strand
TATATTATATATATTATATATATATATATTATATAAATATTATATTATACATATATAATATATATAGCTATATATATATACTCTATATATATATATATATATATATATATACATATATAATCCTATTATATATATTATATATATATAATATATATATGTATACTATTACAAATATATATATATATAATATATCATATTATATTTTATAATAAAAGTATATATATATATAATATATATATATATATTATATTAAATATTATAGTATATATAAATTATTATAATATATTTATATAATAGTATAATATATATTATATAATAATATATAGTATTATATATATATATATTTCATCAGACAGGTTTAATATTGTATCATATATAGTAAATCTAGAAATACAAATAGTTTCGTTATATTATATATACAGTATATATATACTAGTATTATATATATATACCTATATTATATATAATATATATATATATATAATATATATATATAGGTAGCGATATAGAAAACTTTTAGTATGGTTTTGATGCGTCAATCAAATAATAAATCTTTTACTGGTCTAAAAATAAGAATAAATTCTTATATCTTCTTCGTGTGGTTTCTCTCATCATTTCACTTTTTTGAACATGAAGCTCACAAATAAAAATCATTAAAAAAAAAAGAAATGTTTTATTTTCCTTTCAAATTTGGTACAAACTTTATCCATATGCACATCGACAAATGCCTTATTTGAATGAGTTTCTATATTGCCTGATGGTGTTTTGTGTGATTTATGTTATTTTAACATGAGAAAAAAAAAACTGATTTATTTTTTTAAATTAAAAAAAAATAAATTATAGAAAAAACTGGTCTTAATCGAATTTTATTACTAAAACATCACACGAGTTATTTTGGTGCAAAAAGCGTTGAAATATCTTTAAAATTTAAGATTTTATTAGAATATGTTTTTAAATTCATTTAATAATCTACACTAAGAGTTGTAGTTTATAAATTCAAGATTCTAGAATGGAGTAGTGTAGACTGAAGAGTTACGTTTGTTTTATGAATTAAAGGTATGTTATTATTCTATATATATATATAATATATATATATATAATATATATATATATTATATATTATATATTATATATATATTTAGTATATATATATATATATATATATATATATATATATATATATAATATATATTATATATTTATAGTTATATATATTATATATATACTATATATATAAATTGATATTACATTTCATTTTTAATATTCCGAAAAAATTCAGTATGATATTCCTTGCATTAAATATAAGATAATATGTGTCAATAAACATTCACCGAAAACGCCTCGTTCCAAGACAAGGTGATGGAACCTATTTAAACATTGTTATGATAAACAGTAAACTAAATTTGGAAAAGGGCTAATATAACAAATTTATTCAATGTATTTGACAGTTTCTAGGAATACATACACTTAGCTGTACAGAAGAAAAGTATACTAACAAGAAATAGTACGAAGCAACTGTGCACTAAGGTTATAAACAAATGTTGAAATTGAGCACCCCCAGCGGCAATACAGGCCTCTCTTCTTATCATTTTTTTTTTGGTTTTTTTGCGACGCACATTGAATGGCGGACACGTTCAAATATACCATGTGTGTGGCCGAATTGGTGCCTCAAGAGCGATTATGCGGGGACTTCACACTTTGCTGTATTAAAACCAAATGTTTCAGGTACCCCACAAGAAGAAATCTAATGAATTTAGGTATTTGGAGGACCGCGGAACCAAAGGTTCTGATACGCTTCCCGAACCTATCCAAGGCGTGGAGATACAAGGTCTACAAATAAGTTTACTGGAGCAACTTAAACTGAAATGAGCTGGAGCGCCGTCGTGCATAAAATACATTTTCGATTCTTAATTGTAATGGGACGTCTCCCAGTAGTGTAGGCAAGTCAGTCATGTTCAAGAAATTGGCGATCAAACGTCTCCAGTAAGCCTCGCTGTTAAAAAGAATGGACCTATTCAAATGGTCACAACAATTCCGACCCATACATTTAATGAAAAACTGGTGTTGATGGCGCTTTCAACTATTGTATGTGGGGTTCTCATCAGCCATTATGTGATTGTTGTGGAAGTTCGGATATGGCGTCTCTCAGGAAAATTTGCCGGCATCGGTGACACATAATTCTGCAAGAATGGTGCAGGATTGTCTGCAATTTTCTGTTTCATCCATCGACACAATGCTACTCTTGCAGGAAAATCTGTGGGTACAAGTGCCTGCACTCGTTGGATGTGATGAGGGTACAGAAGTTGATTTTCAATACCTTGAAAAATGCTCGAATGACTGATACATGTAGTGTTTGCAGCAATCTTTCGTTGGTTACTTTTGTAGGACGGTCCTCAAGTTCTTGAGAACCTGTTCTTCGGCATCTGGAGTTGATACTGTGCGAGGTCGCCCGTTTCATTTAGTAAGTTTTTTAAAAACTTCCTGTTTCTCTAAGACGTTGATGGAGACGTGCAACATAGTAGTGATGCGGCGATGACCCACGATTAGGGTACTCATTTCTTCAGTAAAGGACGCATGGCTGCTAACTGACTATTATCCGTTCGTACCAGACCTTAAGCAAAATGGCTACGCACATTTCAATTTGTGTAATTCATTTTGAAATTATGAGCAAAGCAACATTTGAACACAGAACTTGACGCGACACGGACTAGTGTATGTATAAATGAAGGAAGCGAGATACGGAAATAGTAAATAACAGGTAGGTAAACCTTTCTACGGTATATGGCTTATCTAAAAGTTGATACATGTGGCAACGGAGACGGGCAATGGAATGGCAATATAATCATATATGTCCCACACTAAGTTTTCATCACCTTGCATCTTGGAAACGAGGCGATATTATCTTATATTATGCAAGGAAGTTCTACTGAAATTTTTTCTCATAATTAACATACCACCTATACTAGATATATATATTATTATATATATATATATATATATATATATATATATATATATATATATATACTATATATATATTATATCTATAATATAATATAGATATATATTATATATATATATTATATATATAGTATATTATTAATATAGTATAAATATATATATACTATAATTATTATATATATATATATTATATATTATATATATTATATATTATATATGTTATTACTATATATATATATAATATATATAATATATTATATAATATATATGTTATATATAATATATATTATATATATATATATATATAATATATATATACCTATATATATACTAACTATAATTATATATATATCATATATATCTATTATATTTATATTATATATTATATATATATATATATATATATAATATAAACCTATTATATATATATTTATATAGTATAATATATATTATATATATATATATTATACTAATATATATATTTATATATATTATACTATATTAGTATATATATATAATAACTATATATATTAATATTATAGTTATTATAATATATATATATTAGTATATATATATATATATATATAACTTAGCCAGTGTAAAAAAACACAAAAAAAACAGGATACAGAAAGTAGTAAGCATTTTGACGTGCTTAAAATTTACCATTTTCTTCTGTGAATAATAATATAATTATAATAATAATACTATAATAAATAATATATATCAATATATAATAATGAATTCAAAATAATAATAATAATATAATAATGAATAGTGAATAATAATAATGACATAAATAGAATAATATAATTAATATAATAATATATAATAATAATGATATTAAATAAATAATTTTATATAAATAATTAAATGAAAATTAGATTATAAACCGTATAATATTACATATTTGTAATAATATGTTAATTTATGATCATATTTCTTATTTCTCGATTTGAGCACGACGAGCCGACGGGTTTGGAACAGAAAGACGAGGGGACACGAAGTCCCCCCGGTTACGTTCTGCTCGGCTGGCGAGGTCCGAGTGAGACCCCTGCGCACAATCTGCGACCCGTATGCCATTTTGCGGTTAAATCTGCGGATTATTCTGTGTTGCGTCAGGTATCAAACCGTAATAGTTTATTATAGAAGAACAGAATACGTGTCTTTTTGTCGCACAGTATTCAGTATTCGCGATCTCTACCGTTATTATTATGGTCTCACAGATATAAAAAAAGGCTTTAAAAATGACGAAAATAAATAATATAATATCGTGATCATTACCTCATGTCGGGCTAAGTAATTAATAATTAAATTCGGGCTTAAATCAATCGTGGGAAATGATATTATATATCATACGTATAATAATAATACTCCATAATACTAAATATATAATATTAATAATTAATATAATAATTAACATAAAATTAAAGAAACATCTAGATAAAAATAATTAAGATATATATATATAACTACTAATATGTACAGAAAAGGTGCATATCTTTCCTTATGAGTTGGCATAAAGCCGTAACAATTTATCGATATCCTAAAATACTCATCGATAGTTTCACCCATAACTAGTTGGGATAAGTTGAATTATATTGAAAACGATTTAAAAATTCGCAATACTCAAGCATAAACCAATACTATACCTTTATGGCTTTTTTCAAAAATTATAAGGTCTAAGGATATAGTTTTAAAACAAAATGAAAACAATAACAATAGACAGAAAACAAAAAATAACATTAAATATAATGTACTAAATAGAATATATAGTTCATTAATTATGGTATATATTATTTCATTTATTATGGATAGAGATCTCTGTAAAACTGTTTTAAATTTTTCAAATAAGTGCTTCTTTATAAGACCTTTATATATAATATTTTCTACTAAAAAATTTATAAATAACTATTATCTCTATTCTACCTTTTCATAATTCATTCTTGTATAAATCGAAGTGCCATTTGCATATGGAGCTCCGTATGCATAAAATACTGAGGTGAATAATAATCGAGAAAAGACCTGTCATTTAAAGGATAATTAACAGCCATAGACTTTAGTCAGAACTACTGTATATGAATACACGTATTCTAATAATTTAAATAGAATAAAAATGGACTGTCTCCTTCTCTCTCATATCTTATGACATTTAGTAATGATATAACTAGCATTGATTAGTACAATTTCTACCTATTCTCTACTTCCTATAACGGTAAACACAAAATCTGGCAATTGTGAAATACCAAATAAACATCTATTACCCTCTTTCAGATAGTAACGTTAAACTACAAAGATCATTTAGCTGTATATACAACCCTGTGTGTTTACTAAATGAAAAAAAATTAGATAGGGTTAGTATTATTAATTTGGAAGTGTCAAGAGTATTGTTTAGAAGCTTGAAATAAAGCTAGTAGCGATAAGGTTAGCACAAGTTATAAGCTAATGTTGCACGAATAATATAAACACAATGTATTTATAGATTCTAAACATCTGTCATAATTAATAATTAGGATAGAATTTCTTAAGTTTATAATTATTTACACAGATTTCGAAACATCCATATCATAATAGAGTAGCCAGACTACCTATCAGTTTTCCATTACAACCTGAATTTATAAAGCCCTGATATTATCTGTGCGTTGTCATAGGACTACATTTCTCAGGCTAGCTAAGCTCTGGGGGTTGATGTTGTCGCAGGATTGATCCGCAACAACATGTGTGTATGCCGCCTTACTACAGTCTAGTTTTCTGAGAGTCTCACGACATCTATCGACATACAACAAGCATTGGATTATTGCAGAATAGCGAGCATGGATAGATCATCTCTGCTATGAGAGGCGGTCGCTCGGATCGGATCCGGACGCGGTATGGCCAGTCTCGAAAATCGCTCTCCGTAGTGAGTAATAGAGGCGCTCTGAGGATGATGGTCTCTCTGCTAATAAACAGCCACTTCCGATATACTTCGAAAGTGCAAAGCCGTTGCTTCGTCCTGTCGAAATCCAAATGTCTCCTAAATCAAATTCACCCCTCCTCCCCCCCTTATGAAGACGTTATGTAGTGGAAAAATATTATTCAGCACATGGTCTAATATAAATACGTGTATGAATTATTCCTGGCAAGTGACTCATTTTTCTTCAAAATAATACTAATGGACTACCAATCAATCACAGCTGAAGAATGCACATCACACTGCTGTACCTTGTGAATAAGCAAGGTAGGACACTCGATATTGTGGACAAAAATAATTAATACGGGTAATGGTATGTCTAAGAAACTCCAGGTAGTGTCATCGTATCTTATTGTTGATAGGTAATCCATAATTCATAGTGACAAGATAAACTTTCATATCATAACTCGTAATAAGAAAACACGAAGGCGTCCTCAGGAACGTCTTTGCTCTCAAAAAGCGCTCAATCTAATGCGTTACACTCTCTCAGAATGAAGTCGTCGTATTCGGCGATGTTGTGATTGTCACAATACTTTGCAACTTGTTAGCGTGACTATGGGTGCAGATGAAGTCATACGTGTAAAGAGATGTGTCACTACTCACTGCAACTATATTCTGAATTTATAATAATATAAGGCAGATTACATGAGTTATGCTAGCAGAACGCTTAATGAGGTATAGACAATGACTGACAGCTCTTCAACTGCCTCAATGTTTCTACTAGGGGATATCTCGAATGTAGCCGGGTAACCCTATGAGTATCCAGGCGTCTTGATCGCTCACTTCAGCGAGATATTCGGTCTTTTAACGTGTTGATCCATCTTACGAATCGTTTGCTCAGTTCCATGGAACAGGGCCCAACGGGGCTAGATCTGAAGCGAATTAACAGGTAATAAGGAGCTCGCGCTGGAAGGAGTGAGTATATGAGGGAGTGCACGGATAAATATTCGAATCACATGGAACATGTTTCCGATTATACTTGATGAATAAAGATGAATAGTCATCGACGTTAACGCACGACTCCCACAACTGTTATTCAAATAGCATAAAGTTGCTAGAGTGATACTAATTATACTTTGAACGTAGGTGATAATTGAAACTAAAAATCATTACGAACCCACGGCCTCTCGATCTTGAAAACATGCTCACTCATGCATCCGAATCACCTAACAGAATACACTGATTAGGCGTAAGTCATCTCTAATAAGGACGTTCTTTAGTATTGATCGCACCTCATGTACTCTCATCTAAATATCAGTCTCCATATAATGTCTGACAACATTCCATTAGAGCTAAATGCTAAAATATTTTACCATCGTGAGCAAACCAAGCTCAGACGACGAAGAAAACGAATAAATTGATTTAAAATATAAAATACAAGCTATTCGTTTCCTCTTGTCGATAAAGAAAATAAGTACAAACACATAGTGTGTCAAGATGATAAATTAGCAGCGGCATATTATTAATTATAATTAGTTAAAAATATAATATAAATTAATATTAAATATATACTTATAATATAATAAATTTAATATTAATTGAAAGGTATTATATGGATAATTTGATAATATAAAATAATAAAATACTATAAAAAGTATTATTAATCAGAGTAGATATAATTTTAAATTACTATCATATGATTATATATTCTTATTATTGTAGATATATATAACTATTGAATTTTTATAGTTTATTTTAATATTTATGATATTTTTTATGAATTAATTTATTAATGGTTATATTTTTTAATACAAAAGTCTAATATTTACAAGTTAGGCTAATTTACATTTCATTGATATCTTCAATAGAGCCTCGTGTACAAGATGTTAATGAGTAATTATATTATTTTTACTATAATCTTAAATTATTATAATATTATAAGTCATAAATTTCAATTTCTTGTAATTTCTCAAACATATTTTCTAACTTTTTCCTTAAATATAATATAATATCGAAAACTCAATGATGAATCATAATTTATGCTAATTACATTATGATCTTAATTTTGATATTTCTAATTATAATACTTATTTATAGACAAAATAGTATAAATAAGTAAATTAGGCAGATTTCTATTTATGAAATAACATTTATTCAATAAACCAAAAATAATTATATTATTAGATATATATCTTACTATATATAATATATTTAGGTA
>JABUQX010020312.1:45000-47500 GCA_015478945.1 Trachelipus rathkii | reverse complement strand
AAAAGATCTCTTTAACATCTCATTTAACAAGGGAATTTTCCCAGAAATCTTAAAAGTCTCACGTGTCACTCCTGCACATAAAAAGGGTGATAAAACTGATCCTACAAACTATAGACCGATTTCAATTACACATACAATTAGCAAAATACTCGAAAAACTAGTATTAAATCGAATAATAAATTATCTTAATACGAATAATATTATTAACGACTTTCAATTTGGTTTTAGAAAGAACAGATCAACAACTGAAGCCCTTGTTTGTTTGACTGAAAAAATATATGAAAATATAGAACATAAAAATTCAACTGCACTTATATTATTGGATCTTACAAAAGCTTTTGATACAATAGATCATGATATACTACTTAGCAAAATGAATAAGATGGGAATAAAGGGAAACACACTACAATGGTTTAAAACATATCTTAGTGGAAGATCTCAGTATGTGAAAATAGGTGAAACATGCTCGGAACCACTACAAACAACTTGCGGTGTTCCACAAGGATCTATTCTTGGCCCATTATTATTTACATTGTATACCAATGATGTATTTAATTCACACGACTCTTTCATGGTTTCATTTGCTGATGATATTTCAATATTAATAAAGGATAAAAATCCGGCTACGCTATCACTAAAAGCAGCAGACGTCTTAAATAAGATCACAACATGGATAGATTCTAATAAACTTTCACTAAACTTGCAAAAAACGTCATACATCATAATTAGCAATAAAACTATAGCTGATAATTTCAACATAAAAATTAAAGGAGTTGACTTGAAAAGAGTCACAAATGCTAAAATACTTGGGGTAACGTTAGATGAAAAAATGACATTCAAAGAACATATCAACCAGCTAGTGAGTAAACTAGCGAAATATATGTATATACTAGTCAAATTGAAAAAATTCATTCCTTTATATATATTGAAGAAGATATACTATGCACATATACACCCACATCTATTATATTGTCTTCCAGTCTATGGCATAGCTAGCAAATCAGCTATTAATTCGGTTATTTTGATGCAAAAACGCTTCATCCGACTGTTAAGCCCCACTAAAAACTTCTATGAGCATACAGCACCTTTATTTAAAAAACTTAAAATATTACAATTTGAAGACCTATTGAAGCTATCTCTATTAAAGGAACAGCACAAGATACTACAAAATAAGGCATGTAACTTCCTAATATCTAACTTTCATAATAATCAAATTCAAAGAGATATAAATCTAAGAAATAGTGCTCACATAAATCCTCCTTTCTATAGGTTAGAAAAAGCTAGACAAGCAGTTAGTTATAAATGTGCTAAAGTCTATAACGATTTACCTCGAGAATTAAAAAATGAAAATTCTCTTATATCATTTTTTACAAGTAAAATCAAAAAAAGCTATATAAATAAGTACTAATTCTATTACTATATTTCCATTTACAAGTAAACTCAAAAAAGATATATAAATAAGTACTAATACTATTACAATATTATTATTATTATTATTATTATTATTATTATTATTATTATTATTATTATTATTATTATTATTATTATTATTATTATTATTATTATTATTATATTTATTATTATTTATTATTATTATTATTATTATTATTATTATTATTATTATTATTATTATTATTATTGATATTTTCATTATTATTATTTTATTCTAGATGTACTCATAAAAGATATGTCGGCTTCTCAAATACTTGTTCATGTTATTATTATTATTATTATTATTATTATTATTATTATTATTATTATTATTATTATTATTATTATTATTATTATTATTATTATTATTATTATTATTATTAATTATTATTATTATTATTATTATTATTATTATTATTATTGATTATTATTATTATTATTTATTATTATTATTATTATTATTTTATTGTAGTTAGTATATTGCTTATTATTATTTTATTCTCTAGGTACTCATAAAAGATATGTCGGCTTCTCAAATACTTGTTCATGTTATTATTACTATTTGGATTATTTTTATCATTACCATTATTATTATTATTATTATTATTATTATTATTTTATTATTATTATTATATTATTTTATTATTATTATTATTATTATTATTATTATTATTAATTATTCATTAATTATTATATTATTATTATATTATTATTATATTATTATTATTGATTATTATTATTATTATTATTATTATTATATTATTATTATTATTATTATATTATTATTATTATTATTATTATTATTATTATTATATTATTATATTATTATTTATTATTATTATTACTTATTATTATTATTATATTATTATATTATTATTATTATATATTATATTATTAATATTATTATTATTTATTATTATTATTAATATTATTATTATTATTATTTTATTATTATTAATTATTATTATTATTATTATATTATTCATATTATTATATTATTATATTATTATTATATTATTATTATTATTTATTATTATTATTATTTATTATATTATTATTATATTATTGT
>JABUQX010020312.1:20000-30000 GCA_015478945.1 Trachelipus rathkii | reverse complement strand
TTTTTCCGAAATAGACCTTGATGTTTTTCATACTAAGGTTTGAAGAAAGATGAAAGCTTTTATAATACAGTTCAAATATATCTCTCTCTCTTATATATATATATATCTATATATATATATATATATAACTATATCATATATATATATATCTCATATATATATATATATCTCTATATATATATATATATATATATATATATATATCTCCTCTCCTCCTCTCTATATACTATATATCTCTCTCATATGTCTCTCTATATCTTGTCTTATCAGGTGGATCAGATTTATGAAGCTTTGAGATTGCAGACAAGACAGATTAATGTGGAAAAAAGCATTTTAATTATTATTATTGTGTGTGTGTGTCTTGTTATTATTAATATTATTATTATTATTAATGTTGTTGGTATTATTATTAATATTATTATTATAATTATTATTATTATTATTATTATTATTATTATTAATATTATTATTATTATTATTATTATTATTATTATTATTATTATTATTATTATTATTATATTATTATTAATTATTATTATTCATTATTATTAATCACTATTATTATTATGCTTTTTTTTAGTGACAACACTACGTTAACGTTGGACTAACTGAAAGAATAATAAAAGCCTGCTTTTTTCGTTTTACAAGAAAAAACATTTCAATGAAATCTGCACGTTTCCGCTATTCTCCTTTGAAAGAAAAAGTTTTGAATAATATTAATTCATTAAGTGCGATTTTATTATTTAAACTTATAAATGATTGATTGAGATAAACCCCCCCCCCTCCCGAAGAACGCTGATTGGTCGCCTCCTTTGCCCCCCTATAATGGAGACCACTCATTTTATTCCATTTAAATGTTCCAGCACTCTGCTAAATTTTACTAGATGCGACACTATATTTGCTTCAGATGACCTGAATTAGTAGCTTGGCGGCACCTCTTGCCTGTAACGATTATATACAATCGTAGTATATACATATATCTATATACACATTTATATATGTATGTATATTTTATATTATATATATATATATATATATATATATATATATATATATATATATATATATATATATATATATATACATATATATATATATATATATATATATATATATAATAAAAATAAAATATAAATACAATATATATATACATAATAATATTTCTATATATTTATAATATTTATTTAATAAATATATATATATATATATATATATATATAGGGTGATTCAAAACCTCTGCGACAAACTCGGAGGGCTGATAGAGCAAACGATAAGGAACATTTATTGTTAAATAACCTATGTTGTATGACGCTTCGTTTCAAAGTTACGGACGATTGAAGGTACACTAGTTTATGTTGTGTGACGCGTCGCATGTAGGTTACCGACGATTTAGGTTACTCAATTTTAATGTGTTTGTGCGTGCGTACATGTGTGTACGCTTAACGTCCTTCGGAAACACGTGGCAATACCTTTACCTTGCCCAATTCATCGTTGATTCAGTACAGTGTAGGCATCGATTACGAATGGATCACTACACTCTTCCCGAGTTAACTGACATGATAATGTGTTACGAACGCGAGCAAAATGGACGAAGGCGCACCTCATGTTTGCCAGGAACGGTTTCCAGAAAATCACCCCCCACCACACAATGTTTGCTCGCCTTCATCAGCGCCTTCGAGATAATGGGACCCTTCGTCCCCGGTGCATTGGTGGAAGACCGCGTAATACGAGGACTCCTGCGTTTGAAGAAGAGGTGCTTGAGAGAGTCGCCAACGACCCGTCGACTAGCACACGCGCCATTGCCCATGCCATGGGTTCAAATCAGTCGTCTGTGGTTCGGGTCTTGCAAGAGCAAAGCCTCCATGCATACCACCTACAGAAAGTACAAGGACTTGGGCCAAACGACTTCGCACCCCGTGTGCGATTTGCCCGGTGGTTTCTGCAACGGAGCATCGATAATCCTGCCTTTCCTGCACATGTCTTGTTTACCGATGAGGCGTGCTTCACACGTGATGGCTACTTCAACAGCAGAAACAGCCACATATGGGACGAGGACAATCCGCACGCAATGTTCATCAGAGTTCACCAGGCGAAATTTACCGTAAACATCTGGGGTGGAATTCTTGGGGATTATCTGCTGGGACCTGTCATCATTCCACACCGTTTGGATGGACCTGCGTACCTGCAACTACTCCAGAACACGCTTCCGCAGCTCATGGACGACATACCCCTTGCGACCCGCAGAGACATGTGGTTCCAACATGATGGCGCTCCAGCGCACTTCAGCCACCAAGTACGGGCGCATCTGAACAGAGTCTACACTGACAAATGGATAGGGAGAGGGGGACCTGTTGCGTGGCCTGCAAGATCGCCCGACCTCACGCCCCTAGATTATTTTCTTTGGGGGCATGTGAAGAGTGTTGTGTACATTAACCCAGTCAACACAAGAGAGAAACTGATTCAGCGAATATTCACTGCGTTTGATCAAATCAGACACAGTGAGGGCATGTTCGGTAGAGTCCGACAGGCAATGGCATGGCGATGTAACGAATGTAATCAGGTACAGGGCAGACACTTTGAACACCTTCTGTAATTTTCCCCAATAAAATGATTTCATAACAAGCTACCATTGTTTGCTTTACAACCTCGCGTCAAAACACATACGTTGTTTAACAAAATATCCTTATTGTTACCTCTATCAACCCTCGGAGTACACAGATGTACGCACGCACACATACATAACATTAGAATACCCAAAATCTCCGGTTACGAAGTAACGACGCGTCAAACAACATCACGTGGTTTACCTTACATCATCCGTAACTTTGAAACGAAGCGTCATACAACATAGCTTATTTAACAATAAATGTTCCGTAGCTTTTTTTACGCTCTATCTGCCCTCTGAGTTTGTCACAGAGATTTTGAATCACTCTGTATATATATATATATATATATATATATATATATATATATATATATATATATATATATATATATATATATATATATATATAATATATATATATATATATATATATATATATATATATATATATATATACATATATATTTATACTGTATATATATATATATATATATATATATATATATATATATATATATATATATATATATATATATATATATATATATATATATATATATATATATATATATATATATATATATATATATATAAGGCCGTAAACAGGGGGGTTCAGGGGGTTCAACTCCCCCCAAATTTATTTAAGCGATCAAAATTTTTTGATGGCTTAAATCTTTAATTTTAAATTTCAATAGTAATAAAGATAATAGTTAATCAAAACAAATTAAGAGTAAATAGTAATATAAATGAGTAAACATATTTGTCCTTATGGTTAAGTTGCTGTTGAAAGCACTAAAGGAAACTCACTATCCGAGGCAATACTACGAACGGTGAAATATATAGTGACTTTCTTCTGATTGGACAACGATGTGATAGTACAAAAGCAATGAAGAAAGGTTTTAGAGGTATTTAAGCTGTCGAAAATATAAATTGACTTTATATGTTCATTGCTGATCACATCCAGGTGAAGAACAACAATTTAGAAACATTATGGTACAGCAAATTCAACTAGGTACTTCAAAATGACAAGGAGGATTACTTACTATTTTAATAGAAAAAATAAGAAAGATTTTCCCAGACATAAAATGGAGAAACCTCACATGAATAGGAGAAACGATGTTGGTGGAAAGTTGTAATTGTTAGGGAAATTTTTAAGCATTTATTGAAGCTTTAAAGGAGCCTTGAATTGAACAAGATATGAAACTTTCATCAAAAACGCTCAGATCTTTTGAAGTTCGTAATCAAAAGCGAATTTGCTGTAAGTTAATTCATGACATCAACTTCATTCTCTTACACTCTTTTATTATGTACTACATTGCAGTATCCATAATTAGTGACAGCAACTGTTCTTAATCATATTGAAAATGTAATGTTTGTTTTGACGGATTTTCAGGCAAACTACTGCTTTTTGTTGATGAAGAAATGAGAATGCCTCACGTAAGAATCAATGTAAAATGAAAAGATATAGATATGAAAATTGCAATTTCTATTCTTCATGATTTTTCAGACCAGTTAGAGAGCAAATGCGTAAGCCATAGATCCATACTTACCAATCTTTGTAAAGGCACTTACTTATTCCATCAAATCTATTAAAAATTTACGAATTTTGTAAATAAATTTAATTTGTACAGTCACATTTGATTTGCTAAAGATTTTAGCATTTACCTCCCCCAAAACGTGCAATCCAAAAATATTTCTCTACTCTGAAAAGACTCAAAACATACTTTTTCAATTCTACAGGAGAAGAAAGCCTAACAGAACTGGCTTTAATGAGTGGTCATCGTAGCTACACGATATAAACGGAGGAAGTTTTTCAATCATTTTGTTGTTAAAAGATCAAGATGAAGATTTTTTTTTTACATAAATAAAATTTAGATTATTTTATTCTTTTTTATTGAAGTAATATATATATATATATATATATATATATATATATATATATATATATATATATATATATATATATATATATATATATATATATATATATATATATATATATATATTATATATTCTTTTTATATTTATTTATGAAGATAGATAAATTTTATCATCAAAACAAATATATATAAATATATATATATATTTATATTTTTTTATATATATAATATATATATATATATATATATATATATATATATATATATATATATGAGCAACCTCTTCCTCCTTTCTTATTAATTGTGGTGTTCCTCAGGGTTCTGTTTTATCTCCAACTTTATTCCTACTTTTCATCAACGATCTTCTTAGCTGCACTTCTAACTCTGTTCACTCTTATGCCGATGACTCAACTCTCCATTCTTCCACTCATTTTAATTGTGCTCCCTCGTTTGTATCTAGAGTTGCCTCTCGTCTACAGCTTTCTGATTCAATTCTTGCCGATTTGGTCAGGAATTTCTCAGTGGGGTAACCGTAATCTTGTGAACAAATCTTTGAAAACTCAACTTCTTCCATATCTCCCTCTCTAAATGCCTCCCAACTTTTCTCCTTTTGATGAAATAATGTCTTGCCCATTAACAACATAAACATTCTAGGACTAAACATACGTGGTGAATTTATCTTGGGGAGACCTCACATCCCACATCCGGTTGCTAAATGGCCTCAAGCTGAATTCTGTTCAGATTAGGTGAATTTTTTTCTTCTGCTCAGATACTCCAGTTATATAAAGGTCTTATCCCCTGTATGGAATACTGTTCCCACAGTTGGAGTGGATCCGGTTCCACCCTCCTTTTGGATAGAGTTGACCTTCAAGGCTAAGGAGCTTATAAACTGTCCCCATACTCTCCTGGCTCATGACCCTCTTTCTCTGAGTGATACGACCTTGAGATTGCCTATCTCTTTCTATAGGTATTACAATGGCAGGTGCTCACGAGATTTGACCTCTGTTGTTCCTCTGCGTCGCCCTCGTAACACAAGAGGTACCTTGTTCTCTCATGAAAATTGTTTGAATATTGGAGACTCAAGGATCACTCGTCATGGTACCTCCTTCTTTCCAGCCACATCTGTTTTGTGGAACTCCTTGCCTTCTTTTATTTTCCCCGCAATGTTTAATCTTCCTCTATTTAAGTCCCACGTCTGCGCCCACCTGAGGAATTGCGTTAGGCAAGGGTCAGGGTGGGTTTTTTTTTTATTTTATTTTTTATTTTTCTTTATGTATTTTTTTTTTTTAATTTATTTATTTATTCATTTATTTATTTATTTTTGCCCCCTCCTTTTGAAAAGGGCATTGCTCGTGATAGTGAGAATTGGTATCATTAAAAAATATATATATATATATATATATATATATATATATATATATATATAATATATATATATAATATATATATATAATATATATATATATATAATAATAGTATATATATAATATATAATAATAATAATAGTAATAATATTTAATAATAATAATAATAATAATAATAATTTCGAATAGTATTTATTTTAGTAAGAGATTAATGAGTTCTTCTAGTTGGTGTGGGCAAGGGGTGGGAAGCTTTCTTTGAGTGTTAATGAACTTGTCGATTAATTTCCTATGAAGATTTACCTAACAATGAAATCATTCGGTAAATAGAAGAATGGAAGCATTTACAGGTCCGCTACTGCCCTTTTGCCGAATTAATAGAAGAACAAACGCGACAATATCATTGCATCTTTTGCGTAACAACAAAAATTATACGGTAAATTTCTGTTATTTATATATATATATATTATATATAATGCGAGGGCGGGCTGAAAAGTAACGCCTTTTCTGCTGTAAAATCTCATACACTGCTGATAAGGTAATGAAACAAAGACTGATAGAAGGTCAAAGGTTTATTCAATGAAGATGTAATATTATTTTTCTACATAATCTCTTCGAACATCAATACATTTCGGCAAACGTTGAACCACTTCTCAAAACCGGTTGAAAAGAAGTCTTGATCCGTTTTCCGGAACCAGTCTTCTACCGTTTTCTTCACCTCATCATCTGAATCAAGTTTCACTCCCTTGAGACTCTCCTTCAACTTTGGAAATAAGTGAAAATCACTGAGAGCCAGACCTGGACTGTCGGGTAGGTAATTAATGACCTATAAATTCAATCGTTGAAGCTTCTGAAGCGTCTGAGCACTGCAATGTTGTCAAGCATTGTCATGACGCAGGAGGAAGGTGGTACAGTTTGGTCTTCGATGTATGCAGCTCTTCAATTTTTTGGAGAGTTTCATAATAACGATCGGAGTTAACAGTCGTACCCTTCGGCAGATATTCGAATAGACGAGGTCCTCTACGTCCCAGAATGCTGTCAGCTGACGGTTGAGTCTTAAACCTTCGTACGCCGGATGAGTTTGGGTGTCTGAAATTCATAGAGGCTCTTTTTCCTTCTTGATCGTAGTGTTGAACCCACGATTCGTATCCCCTTATAATGTTGCGTAGAAATTGACCATCCAATCGACGATAACGGCCTAAAATTTCATTAGCAATATCTACCCCTTGCTTCCTCTTGTCTTCTGTTAACTGTCTTGGCAAAAAATTTTAAATCTGCAATTAATGCATGAACACGCTCTTTTCAAATTGCAAAAATGGAAGCAATTTTGGACTGTTTAATTCACCGATTTACCCTAATAATGTCATTAACGCCAACATGATGTTGGTCAGTGGTCACTGCAACGGGGCGGTCACTTCTTGGAGCATCATGAATCGATATTTCACCTTTATTCGAAAGAGTTGTGACGAACGTTCCCAACACCCATAGTGTCAGTTCCTTACACCTCGAGCAAACGACGATGAATTTCAGACTCATTCCGTATACCTTCGGCATGCAAAAATTCAATCACCCCAAGTTTCTTCAACAAAGTATCACTATTACTATCAAGATACGTCGGAGCCGCAATGGTGGCCAAAAAATGACCATCACCTTCCAACATTCCTCTTCAACACCAAAGTAATCACTCTTAGCTGCCGGGACGTGTTGGCTAGCTCACGGGGGAAAACGTGAAACCAAAATAACTAATAAAAACCGTTTCGAGTGTCAATATTTCGTTGAAATTCTTACACAGTTGAATCATTCTTCGGTAATGTGAGATCTTTGGAACATGTTTTATGAAGAAATATATTTTCCGTTGCTTTTAGTTAACAACAGCAGCCATCAGGCGTAACGTTTACAGCTTCGCATTTTGGTAATTATATATATAGTAATTATGAATATATATATATCTATATAGTATATATAGTGACGTATTATTTAAACTAATCATATATATATAGTATATATTATATATTATAATATTATATATTATATATATTATATATATATAATCTATATATATAGTAATATATAATATAATAATAATCACTATATATATATATATAATATATATATTAGAGTTAATATAAAATTTACTATATTATTATATTATATTATATATTATTATAGTAATATTACTGTAATATATATATATATATATATAATATAAATATATACTATTATAATATAATAATTATATATATATATATATATAGTACTATTAATTTAAATATATACATATATATATATATATATAATATAATAATAATCTATATACAATAAATATTATATCAGTATATATGACATAATTATATATATCATATATATAGTTATATTTATATGTTTGTAAATCATGCATTAAGTATATTACTTTCGTATAATTTATATTATAAATACTATATTAGAGTCTTTAAATAAAATACAGTATATATAATATATATATAATATATATATATTAGTACTATATATATATAATATATAGTGGTATATACGATACGTAGTAAGATACATATATTTATATATAGTATATATATATATATCTAATATTATTAATTATATGTTATATATTATATATAATGGGTTAAATAAGAAATATATATGTATTTTAGTCTAATATTAATTAATATTTATATATAATGATATATAGTAGATATATATAGTATATATAATATTATTATAGTATATATATATACATATATAGTTAGTACATGACTATAGTATATTATATCATTATAAGTAGTACCTTAGTATTATATATTATAGAGTATATATCTCATATATATATAATAATAATATAGTATATATATATAGGTAGTAAAGTATCGATATGAATATGGTATTCAATTATAGATATTAGAATATATATGAGTATTTAGTAGTATATATAGTATACTATATACTAACTCATATTATCGATTATATTATAGAGCGCCTCGTGGGCGCAGCGCAGTTGAGTCGCCGGCCTCTCATCTACAGAGGACGCTGGTTCGGAATATGCTCCGGCGTGGAGCAGTGTGGATTTTTATCTACCTGCGGGGCAAGATTAAAATCGAACTGCGAACCAGTTGAATGGCAGCTAAGTTTTGGGATAGAGCCGGCCTTAACAGTTCGATTTCCGTGTGGTCCTCGCGTATTCCAGTGTAAACCCATTGATTTTTTACTTTTGTTTTGAATACTTTTATTTATTTTTATTATTATTTCCTTTATTTCCCTTTCATTATAGGGGATTAGATTAACTATCAAAATGTAGTTTTTATAATGTATCTATATATATATATATATTATATAACTATATATATATATTTAATATTTTATTATTTATTATATATATAATAATATTATATTATATTATAATTTATTTTATATATATTATATATAATAATTATTAATCATAGCACAAACCCACTAAAAAATTCTAGGCTAACGGTCATAATATTATAAATATATATATATACTATATATATATTATTATATTATTATATTATATATATTTATTTAATATAATAATATTATTATTAGTATATATATGATTGTTCGATGTGTCAGAAGAATATTAAAATATCTGGCCAGGTTTATAAAGAAAATATTTTTATAAATGTAAAAAGTTTAATATATAGTAATCTTAATATAAGTAGTTATTATATTACTTATATATTTATATATATATATAATCCATATATTATATATATATATATATATATTATATATATATAATATGACTATATATATAGTTATTTATTTATATTAATATATATAATATACTATATTTTAATATATAACTAACAATATAATACTATTTTAATAATTATATATTATATCAACTTATATTAAATAATATAATATAATATACTAATATAATATATATATATATATTATTAATATATATAATATATTAATACTAATATATATAATATTATATATATATATATATATATATATATATATATATATATATATCATATATATATATAACAACATATATATATATATATAATATATAGTTATATATATTATATATATATATATATATACTATATTATACTTATAATTATATATATATATATATATATATATATATTATATATATTAATATATATATTATATATATATATTAT
>JABUQX010020312.1:0-15000 GCA_015478945.1 Trachelipus rathkii | reverse complement strand
CTCCTCTCTCTCCCTTAGTCAGTCTCTCCCCGCTTTTGTCTCATTCTCTTGCAACCTTTCCCCTTTTTGCTTTCCTCTCTAGGCCTTCCACCAGTAGTCTCTCTTTCTATTTGTCTTCCCCCTTATTTCCAGGGTTTTTTTTTTTATAAAAATGACAAAATAATTTTGTGACAAAGTGAAATTAGCTACCATCAAATATCATTTGTAAAACATTGCTTTAAAACATTTTAAATGTAAAAAAAAATCAATAAGGGCGCGTTAAATTGTAATAAAATTCATTAATCAAGTCTTTATTTCTTATTTTCTTACTATCGAATATCGATTCAAAGATTGTGAGGGAATGAGTGGAAGAAAATGGGGGTGGTTTGTCGGTTGGTTGTTTTAAAATCCTCATATGAGCGATCTCTTACTACGAACGCATGGAAGACGGGGTTCGGGGTTTCCTACTGTGGGACTTCCTCACCTTCCAGCGTGTCACCCTACTACCTCCCCCTTTCTATATAAGTTATGTTTCTTGCCACTGGAAATTAGTTGTTTTTTTTTTATTATTATTAATTTTTTTTAAAAGTAAATCGTTAACATTGAAATTTAATAATAACTTTAATTAATATAATATCATTAATAAATTTAATATCTCGAAAACTACAACTCGTACCAGGAAACAGATAAGAAATATATTGAAAAGTTATGAAATTTATAAAAAATAAGAAAAAAAAAAAAAAAAAAAAAAAAAAAAATCATCATTTTTAGGGGGCTCTAGCCGACGGGGGACAGAGGGGGACGAAGTCTCCCCCGTCGTTCACCGGAAGGCCGAGAGACCCCTGATCTTGCCATCTATGCGGTTTACCCTTGGGTATTCCTTTAGTTTAAAAAAGAAATTGCTTACCGACATATCTCAAAAAACTTGGATACTTACCAAAAATATTAATTTTTTAATTATCTTTAAATGAAATAGATAAATAATAATTACGATATTAAAAACAATTTATTTTGTTTTTGGTAATGTGAATTCCATGAAAGTTTTGTGTCATTTGTAATTTCTCTGTTTCTTTTAGTCAGTAGTGGAGTTAATATAATTAGATTTAATAATTTATTTTGTTATTATATATTATTTTCAAATTATAATATAAAATTATTATCTTATTCCTATTATTGGCATTCGCTTAGAATTAAATTTCACGGCGCTCCTCCATACTTAAATTTATTCACGGAACTGGTATCGTTTTAAGTACGATTACAAATATAATTTTTAAACTTTTTTTAAATTTAGCTTTTTTTTTTATTTTATAAAATTTACACCTTTTCCGGTAATAATTTTCATACGCTGATCTTTTCAAATATGTATTTGTTTTTCTGTAAAATAGCATACTTTTTCGAAGATATTTGAGGCGCATTTGAATTCGAGTTATTTAGGAGGATTTTTTCATATATGATTATTTTAAATTTAGTTATAATCTTTAGTTTTTGTTTATAGCGTTTAAATATGGTTTTTAGGGGTAGTATTTATATACTTGTTATATTCCTAATTTATATATAGTTTTGTTATGGGTTTTTTATAGGATTGTTTTATCTCGTCTTTATTATTACGTTGTTATATAGTTTTTCTATGTATTTTTATATATTATTTTATTGCATTTTTTATTATTGATTTATTATCATCTATTATTTATATTACCTCTTCTGCTTAGAAAATTCATAGTTTATTTTTTTGTATGAGCCTTAATTTTATTAGGCAGAGTAAAGAATACTTTGCGTGAAGTTTTGTAAAAATATATAGTATTATTTAAATTCTTTCCTAAATCTATTATTATATATAATATTATTATATTTTTGCTTATATATTTATATTATATATTTATTATATAGAAATAAAATATATAGAAATATTATTAAAATTGGAACTTTATCGTACGAAATATACGAAGTTCATGTTTTGGGTTTACATAAGTTTTAATATATCTTACTATAGCCTGCATATAATTTAAATAGTAGTTTATTTTAATTATTATTAGGTTTCGGTGTTTATCTTAATGGCCCTACTTTATAGCCTATATATTATAATATAATATAGTTATTTTATATATTAGTTTACTACTATAGACATAGTTGATTATTGGTTCTGTATTTTATTTATTTATCTAAATAATAGCGTATATATATTAATTATATATTGGTTTTTATAAATTGTAATATATTTATTATTTTATGTCATCTTAATAGGGACCAACCCTTAAGGAATATTTAAATAGGCCAAATACCTGATGAATTAAAAAACTTTGAATTCAGTTGATTGCGATGTTATTGAGGTTGACAGAGATTTGTGGGTGCCTCGCGTTTTCTGGGAAAGGCTTTTATAAGTTCGTTTTTGTTTCAGTCAAAAAAAAAACAAAAGAATAGAAAAGAAAAAGAAGTAAAAAAAAGCTGTCTGTCCTTTCATTAGAACACTGATAGAGGGTTTTGCTTGGCGGGTTATTTGTTGGCGCCGAGAGCTTTAGTCTTTTTATATCTCATTAATGAGATCGTTTTTTTATATCATGTGTGTCATTGATATATATATTATTTTTATTTATAATTATATATTTAATTCTTATTCTATATATTTATTTATATTAATATATTTTTATTTTGTATGTATATATTATATTATATATATATTATTTTTTTTTATTATTATTATATTATTATTTAGTATATTTATAATTATTATCATTATATCTATTATTATATATTTTATTTTATTATATATTGCTGGCGTATACATGGGGGGCAGTGGGTGTGCATCTTGCCTCCCCTATTAATTTCTTTGGCGAAATAAAAATAATGAACTTTTATATGCTTTATAGACGACGTTTTTAGGGTTTTATTAGTAGAAATACCTGAAATAGATTAACATCCAAGTCGTATAAATTGAATGAAGTTATTAATTACCGAATTTACCTAACATATATAAATCTTTAACTTTTTTTGTTAAGAGTTTTTTAATGTATTTCTTTCGTTTTTCAATATTGGCTTGATTGAAATCAACTGTTGTACAAATATCTTTGTTTTTCCGTATAAAATGCAAAATTCTGTTTAACAATATAATTATGCATTTATCTCTATATATATATAACTCTATATATTATTAGGCTTATATAGCTCTTTTGGGACGGTATTGTATTTATTTTTTTATGGAGAGTATTTATATTTTTTATTTTGTGAATATTAGTGATTTTTTTTTTATGAAGGGAGTGGTCTGAATACTTCGCCCAGTAAATCATTGGTTTGCATTAGATACTTATTTATTGATATATTTAGTTTTATAAGGTATATTGTTGTCTATAATTTCTTTTTCTATAGTTCTATTTTATTATGTATACTTGTTGAAATACTATTGTGATGTTATTTATATTTTTCCTTTATTTATACATTATATATTGATATTGATAAAGTTATCTACTGATTACAGAATTTTTATGTAGTTATATATCTTTATATTTTGTGAATTTATATATTTATTTATCTCATAGTTTTACTATAGTATTATTATATTATTTTATTATTTTTTTTTGTTCATTGGCTCATTCTTCTTTTGCCCCGCACCCGTCAGTTCTGTGTTTTTAACTGAATATCTACTGCCTCGTCCGAATAATATATATATATAATATATATATATATATAATATATATATTATATATATATATTCTTTTTATTATATATATATATATATATTATTATCATATTTTTTATATATTTTATATTTTATATATATTATATATATTATACTATTGATTCTTGCCCATTTTTAGACATCCCCATCGTTTTTCCCGTCCCAGCATCCTCTAAACAGATGGAGAACTTAACGTCGGTAAAGAATAGTAGAGAAATTGGTAATGAATGTGGTTTAGCTCTAGTAATACTCAACACTCCATATATCCAAAGCGTTTCGTAGCACAAACTACTCTGTTTAATCTTTTTTACCTTTTTCACTGTGAAGAAGAAAAAGCATTAAATTGCCTTTATATGATTTAGAAATAACTATGTTTTGATTGATGACGTAGAAATTTCTTGATTTTGCATTTTTTTTTTTCCTTTTTTCTCCAAATTAAGTAAATTGGTTGCTAAAATCAATTTTTTTTCTATATGCTTTTTATTTTTATTTTTGCCATAAGTCTGTTATATGATCTATTTTAGTTTTATATATTTTTTTTTTATCTTATTAATATTTATTATATCTATATATATATTATTATTATATTATATTTTTATTATAATTTTTTTTATATATTGTATTTTTTATGTCTTATTATTATTATTACTATCATTATTTATCTATTTTTTATGTAATTTATATAATATATATATTATTCCTATATATATTCATATTATATATTACTTTATAGTATTATATAAATCTTATATATATTATTATTCTTATCTTTATATATTTATTTATTATATCTTTTTTGTGTGACAGCTGATTTTAGGTATGTGTTGATAGATATTGATAAATATGAGGAATGATCCGTATATTAGGGTGTTTGTTTTTGTTGGTTAGTGAAGATAAGCTATGCGTTTTATTCTGATCAGAATTTAACGTAGTTTAGCTACATTGGAGATTTGTGTTTGGTCATATGGAAGATTGGATTGATAGTGGGGTCTTTTTGTTAAGCGAATGTTATTGTGTGTAAGCTTGGGTGATCTGCCGGTTCTGCTAGGTGATGACCTGATTATGAAAATAGTGGATTGATTTTCTCAGTAATAATTGGAATGTCTGAAGGAGAATGAAATATGAGAAGAAAGTGTGCATAATAGTAAAGTGAATGGCGAGGTTTTTGTGAGGGGTTGATGGGGTATGGTTTTTATTTGGTGCTTAGCCCATTGTGAATATGAACCACACTATTTGACTGCAGATCCACATGTGAAGGGTCTGTCGGCCGTCCTCTTCGAAGCTCATAGGTTATCTTTTTTTTTACGTGTGTGTTCATGTTTTCTACTAATGTCTGTTTTCCGTGTGTAATGTCTGCGAACCTTCTACCCACAATCCTGTGGGAAAGGAAGGTATGATACTAAATAATATAATTATTCTTTTATATAGTATATATATTATACTTATATTTATATTTTATATTATTTTTTATTATATATATATAATATTTAATATATTATATATATCTATTTATTTATATTATTTTTTTTTATTATTTTATATATTATATTTTTTTATTATTATAATATAGTATATATATTTTAATATATACTATTGAGATATTTGGGCTCATGGGTCAAAGAGGCAAAATTGAGATGGGTTTGGAAGTTATAAAGAAAGGAGACAGAGGAAGGCTAAGACTTGCTGTACGTAGAGAATATATAATTAGTGTAAATGAATCTAAGTGGTTCGGGTTATGATGTACAGTGGTGCTACTGCAGGAGTAGAGCATGAGGGATGCAGCCCCCGCCCCGAATTTTGGAGTGGAAAGTTCTGGTCTGTAAGTATGTTAAATATGAATGAAATAGTAAGGGGGAATCTATTGCTTAAGAATACATAATGGGTTGGGTTAATGAATGATTGGTTCTGTATGTCGTAACCTGATTGTAAAATTGGACTAAGTGGCGAGAGGATTTGTGTGGACACAGTTTGAGAGAGTGGTTCATTAACAATGAAGTTAATTGAATAAGTAAGCGTGATAGCTCCGCTAATGGTGATGTGGGGTGTGAGTGAGTTGCTATAGAGAATATAGGTTATTGTTTGGGGATTGAGGTGCATAAGTAATATGGGTAGGAGGTAACTGGTTAGATGTGACTGAAGTTGTTTAAGAATGGTGGTGAATTTCTGCAGCGAAATAGTGAGCTTCATGTTGATCTTTCGTGAATACTGATCATATGATTATTTTTCACGGGAAAAATGGTTGCTGTGAGAAATGGCATTCGGAAAATTGCGGGTAGTGAAAAGTTTGCTGAATGAGGATCATGAGATTCAATAGAGGTTTGAATTATTTTAAAAACGATGTTGGATAACAACGAAGTTATTTGACTTGGGGCACTGCAGACTGCGAGGCTGAGGAACGATTCTTTTATAGAAGAATATTTAGTATTTTGTTGTACCTAATAATACTTTTTCTTTCTCGGTGGCTTGGTCAGGTGGATTCCCTATTAAGGGAGGGTAAAGGTGGGCTTCGTTTGTTCCTGTGGGTATGTTCTTTCTATTCTCTCATCACATACTTGTACCCAGGGGGGAGGGGCAAGGCCTCGTTCTCCTACGTTCGGCTCCTTTTTTACTCGTCAGACAACTAGTGTATGAATTAAGCAAAATACGCACATTGGGAGTCGAATGGATCTTGGTCTGCTGCCAAAGCTGCTAAAGATCATCATGGGGATGTTCTAGGGTCTGCTAGACAGCCACTTATCAAAAATAATTTGCATTTGGGGAGAAATAAAAGAATTATTTGACAATTGCAAATTTGAAGACAAGCATTGTGTGCTTGCGACTCATGTCACTTACCTTTGAATGAGGTGGAGATATCGGCCTTTTTAGTGGAGGATTTTGTGGTTACAGACCGTTTTGTATTAGGGAGCTGTTCGAATAGATAGGAGGTGTTGATGTCGATATTGGAGGAAGAACATAGTTCAAGGACAGAGATATGCCGGGATCTTTAGACATTCCCCTTGAGGAGTTCAAAATGAATTTATCTATATTGTGTGGAATTATCTATAAAAACATCTTAACAGACATCTCGGCTTCTGCAAAACTATCTGATCATTCATATCCTGATGAATACTGATCTTCGTAATCGTCGAGATGTTAATTTTGGCTCGCGGAGTGTTTCTTAGTAAGAAACTTGCAAGACTATATGACAGTGTACAATCCGCTATATACATAGAAGGCAAATCATCGCTGTCTGGATATTATTTTTGCTGAATTTTGCCTTTTTGCTGATAAGTCGTGTCTCTTATACTGGTGGTTGTCGGGGTTTTTTGCCTTATCTTACACATTACCTTCTTCGTCTTTAGAGACTTGAGAGTTATTTCAAGAATTATACGAACGTGTCCTGAGGCATTTTCGTGTTTTTCATTTGCATTCCGTTTCTTATTTTAGGTTGCTTTCCCAGTCAGGTTTGGGCCGTGTGGTTGCGTTAGAGATATTGTAAAATGTATTTCATTGTTGATGTCTTCTGATATCAACAAATATGCAGTACCGTGAACTTGGGAACTTATGGTATATGGATGGTGGGGGTGCGTCGTTGGCTCGGATAAAATAAAGTGAATAGGTTTATACAAAAGTTGAAAGACTTAAGAACTTTACTTGGTTTCCTTTAATATTAAGTTGGCCGGCCTCGCTTTGTTATCGAATCGAAAATCAAAACCTGTCTTATTTTAGATCTATCTTGTGGGGCTACCCTCAGTATGTTGCTAACATAGCACCATTGAGACAGATCTTTCAGCACGTTTAAGAAGGAAAAAGTGCTCTTGGCTAAGGAAGCACCAATGAACGAATGAACAGGCTTAAGATCGGGGACGTTTTGGGCTTATGTAATATTTGTATGAGTGAGGTGTGCATCGAGAGGAGATTATTTAACTGAGATAAATGAACAGTTAATTTAGAAAAAAAAAGTGTTAATTTGAATCCTTCATAGTGTTAAGTCCAAATAGAGGTCAGTGGACTAAATTTTTGTTACCACTCAGTTGGATACTAACCAAAGGGCCTCATAAATTTTATTTTACCGTTTACCGTTTTCTCAAATAGGTTTTTTTTTTTTTACTCGGCACGGTTGCATACTATGGTTATATAACAACACCTATTTATAGTTTGCTTCTTCATAGTTCTATTATAACGAGAAAGAAATTTTTAAACTATTTTAATTTTTTTATAAACCGAATATAATTTCTGTTTATTCTACGTTTTTATTAAGACCTATATTTATTAGCCTTTTTGAAAAGGAAAAAAATGCTGGAATTTAACCAACTCACACTCCACACCGTCTAGTAATCAGTGTTGAGAAAGGACATTAAATTTTTTCTAAATCACTTCGATAGATGGGCCTTTGTCGTAGCCCTCTAATTTAAGTACAATTGGGATTGGTAAGAATTATCAGAACAACACAAACACCACACACGCGTGCGCACACGCACACACATAGTCTCATTCAATCACATAGTCTTTTCACGAAGTACACGCACAACACCAGGAGCACACACGGCGTACTACACGATCTTATCCTTGGCCACACAGGCACCACCATCTGACTACACTATGCGACTTCCTTGTGTTGGTTTTGGCACAGCACAGGCACAGCTACTCATCTCGGAGTCTATTATTCACAACATATAAGATACTAGGGTTTTTTTTATATTATAGTTATTTTTAGATTTTTAATAATACTATTTATTTATTATTATATATATATTGTATATATAATTGTGATTATTTTGGTTATTTATTTGATTATTTTTTTTTATATACTATTTTTATATTATCGTATATTGTAGGGTTTATATTTATAGAGGTTTATTCTTATAGTATATATTATTTTTATGTATTATATTTTTTTTTGGTTTTATTGAGCATATATATTATATGTTTATTTTTTATTATGTATTATGGTTTATATATTATAGTTTATATATATATAAAACTAAACTATATTATCCTATTATATTGTTTATATATTTTTTATACTTAGTATTTTTTTATTTGTTATATTTACTTATTAGTTTATATATAGGTAGGTTATATATTATATATCATGTTTATCGTATCTATTTTATATTAATTATTATTATTTTTTATTTAATTTGTTTATATTTCTCTAGTATTTTATATGAAATTACATGTATTTTAAGTATTATTATATTTCTCAGAGGTTGCGAACTTTCCTACACTCGCGTTTGCTCGGGCTGGCCTCGGCTTATGCACTGGAGTTTTATCATTTATCTTACAAATATTCAATTAAAGTTTTCACGTCATAAAAATCTCTGTTTTATTTTTTTGCCGAATATATGGGTCCATCATGTAAAGAAATTTGCATAATATACCATTTAAGTATGGATTTCATTTTAATTATATGTTACCGAGCAAACCAAATTTGTTGATAGAGAGATTCATGGCGCGTCATGTTTGAATAATGTCCTTATGTTTACAGGAGTCAGTTATATAAAGTTTGGTACAGCTCGGGTTTTTCGTTTCCGAGGAGTATGGCGAGAGATTAAATCAAGAAATTGCAGCAATGATAGTACCAGATTGGTCTGACATTATGGGATTGAAATGTTGTTTTGCTGTTTTGTTATTTTTTCTAACCTAGGAATCTAATGAAACACATTCCTCGTTTTAAAATTATAAAAAAAAGCTATAAAATAACATTTATTTTTTGCAATTTGAAATCAAATAATTGAAGATTTAAAATCATTAATGAGTTGTTGGTATTTTGCTATAGTCCACTGAGATTTAGCCCATTGGATGGGGAATTCGGGGGTTCACTGGGTATAATAACTTATAACATTGAGATAGAACTTAGTTGATAATAGTTTTTAACAATAGCAAAATTTAATAAAAATAAATAAAAAAATTAGAGATAAAAAAAATTAATAAAATCACAATAATGATAAAATAAAATTTATAATATAACTAATAATAGAAAAAAAAAAAAAGATTAAAGAGAAAAAAAATTAAGACAGCTTCTGCGGCCTCCGGAATAGTCTCAAGTTAAATTAGAAGAAAAATTTGTGAAATAGCAATAATTCAAGTATCTAATGTGAGATCTTTGTGGTGTTAATATATATAATGTACTTATTTATCATATATCTATAAATGTATCTCGTAGTAGGTTCATATTATGTAGTTGACTATGTTATTGAGATCTATATGAATAGTGAGTATGGAGGTTAGTTTATTATTCTATATTTGGGGTTATTATTATGTAGATAGGAGGAGAGGAGAGAGGAGAGATGAAGAGAGAGGTAGTAAACCTTTACGCGTGGAGTGCGCCGCTGATTATATACTACTATTTTTGGGCTCTATACCTTATTTTAGTAGGCGCGGCATTTTGTATATCATTTATAGTAGTAGATATGTATATACTTTTTATCTTTTATATACCTATGTATAGGTTATTATTATATTGTAAGTATATTTTATTGTATTTAATTATTATTGTCTTGCTGAATTTATATATTTTTATTTATAGTATGATTTAATAAATGGGTATATATTTATATTATATTATTATATATATATATATATATAGGTAGGTTGTTATTATTTTATTTTGTTCTGTATTTACTAAATATAGTATTTGATCTATATATTTTTTGTATATTATTATAGTATATGTATATATTTTATATTATATTTTTTATGATATATATATATTTATAATATCTAGTCTAAATATCACTCAATATATTGCTCTTCAAATCATTCTTCAGTTACTTCGTATTTATATTATATATATATCTATTATTATTTATATTTATAATATTATTTTTATTCTTATTCCTTTATTTATATATTCCTTATTATATATATTTTATATATAGCTATTTATATTAATATAATATTCATATTATTATATTTTTTTAAATATATATATATATACCATTCTGTATTCTGTTGTGGTATGCGAATCTATATTGAGCTATATTCTTATTCTGCCTTACTTAACAAGCAGGTTGCAAATATATGCTCTATTGCTTGGAAGTCTAGGTGTTACCGACAAAATCTTTTCAATTCTTTTCAGTTTGCTTGTTGTCCTGTCTCTTCCTAACAGTTTAAACAATGTCTCTTCTTGCTGACCTTAGAACCTTGATAAATGTTTGGTGAAACGTACCGGATTATGAATATTATTAATACTATTATAAGATACGCTATTTTTATCTTGTAGTACTAGTTTTTTTATTTTTATCTATATTTTATATGTATATATTATTATATATATATATGTCTTTGGGCTTTATTTATATATATATGTTGCATTAGGTTATATATACTATATATTATTTATATACTATTATATATACGTATTTAGCTGATCATTATTATATCATTTTATTTAATTATACGTTTTGTATTGTTATTTCTATTTATTATTTAATGTATGTATTAAAATGGGAGCGTAAAATCCAAATAATGAACATCTATCGTTATCTTAATAATTTTAGGGTAAATTCATTAAATTTTTGGACCTAACTTAACAACCTAACCTTAACCTATGAGCTAGACCTAATTAACCTAACTTTAACCTAACCTAACCAAACTTAATCCTAACCTAAGATTAATAGCCCAAAACTGTAAAACTGTTTGAAGTTCCAATAATATATTTTTATTATTTTTTTTTATATCTAATATTATATATATTAATATATATATATATATATATATAATATATATATAATATATTATATATATTTATATAACTTATATATTTAATAGTATATATATATATACCTTGCAGGGCAGTAAGGCAGAATTTTTTTTGGGGGAGTTTGAGATTTATATTATATATTATATATTATACTATATATATATTATATATATATATATATATATATATTATATATATATATATAATAATAATTATATATAATAGTATTATATAATATTATATATATATATAGTATATACTTTATATAAGTATATATATATCCTTGCAAGGGCAGTAGCAAAAATTTTTTGGGGAGGAGTTTGAGATTATATATATATATATATATGATATATATATATTATTATATATATATAATATTCATATATAATATAATAATATATATATTGTATTATATACTATAATATATATATATTATATATTATATATATATATCTAAAAGCGGGTGGAATTCCTAACGAAAATGTTTAAGCATACGGGAAAGTTATTGATAATATCCTATTATCCATAAACCAATTAGTCACATATATAATATATTATCTATATACTATATATATATTATATGTATATATTATATGTATATATATTATATATATATATATATTATATATATATTAATTACTATATATCTATATATTTATATATATATATATATATATATTATCTATATATATCTTTTATTCCATAGGCGACATAAACAATTTTTTTTTGCTACTTTGATATTTGTTATGTATGGTCGTGAGTCACGATATTTTTTCATACATTAAATGTTGTATTGCATTGAGGGCAATTTTTTTGTTTGTTAAAATTATTTATACATACGAATTGTTTGTGTACACTGGGCATTTAATATATTCATATAACAATATCGGTCACAATCGTTTTTTATATTAACACTGAAAACCGATTAACTGTTTCTAGATTACAATCCTAATAGTACGATAAACAGAGATCTATTAATTGCTTTTTTCGTTCATTTTTTGTCTCAATCATTAACTTTTAGATCCTATCGAGCAGATATTGAAGGAAATTGTTAAAGTAAAGACTTTCAAACTGCGTTATCTGTCTCTCTCTCGCCCGTTTTGTTTACCGTTGCGGTTCTGAAGCCCTGCGGTTTGTCTGTTCACTAGTTCTGTTCAAGTTTCATTGTTTTTTCGCTGCGAATATATTCCCATGGCTGAACACTTTGGTCTTTACTGGTGGTGCTTTTAGAACTTCTCTCAAGGGTGAGGCGGTCTAAGGAATCCGCAAGCATCGTATTACTAGCGAAATTATTATTCAATGATGGCTGTGTTAGAATGAAGAAAATCGAAAATATAAATTGTTGAAATCTTATTGTTGAGATTTGCAGAAAAGTGGTAGAAAATGAAACGATCTATCAAGAATAACTGTTACTTTGCAAAACTATCTCAGTACACGTGACTATGCATCAACTTTTATTTGTAGTTATTTAAGTTATCACAGTAATACACATGTCCTTGATTTCACAGTCATCAGAAATGATCAGTTCACCATATAGCCAATGAATTCAAACCGCGTTTAGTGGAATTCTCCGTAAATATAGTCTATTATGGTGACAATCCACTCAAACTATACAGTAAACTCTAGCACTTTATATTTTTTATTATACTGCTATTTTATTATTTATATATGATTATATATATTTCTTACATTTATTTATCACAAATATGTTGAATATATTCATTATAGATAACTACTTACTGGTTATTTTTTTGTCTTCAAGCGGTTTACTCTGATTTGATATTAATATGTTATTTTCTTCATTATATTAATAAACTTTCAATAACGAAATTTTGACTTATATGATGACACTAATGTATATTTGATGAAGTAATGATTTAAATAACAATTGCAGAATAAACTTATATTACTTAGGTCAAAAAGAGATCTAATAGAGTCCATCAAGAGTGACTTGAAGATAATTTGAATTAGATATACTTTTTTGGAGCTTTTATTGATATTTTGCGTGTCAACTATGCGAAGTGTAAAAATTTTAAAATATTTTCTTGTTTATTTCTAGTATTTCGATTTGGGGTTGGGCACACCAGCACCACACACAATCAAATCACACATACATATATAATTATTTTTCTGTGTTTTTTAATAGCTTTAAAATTCGATTTGTTATAGCTGGTGTTATATATATGCTTATATTATAAAATATGATATTATACTATAGTTTATTATTTTGTTAAACCGAATATTTATATATAAATATTGTTATCGCTTTCTATTTTTCCCTTCTCTATCAAGTGTCCTAATATAGAAAGCATTGTAAAGTGTGTATAAACATACCTGGAATATTCACTTTTAATGGAATTTCCTACCAATTTTATGAAACAAACAAAGAAGGAAAGTTTCTATTGTCACGGTCAAACTTCAATTATCCTAATATAGAAATTAATTATTAACAAAAAGTACAAAGAAATCTTGAATATACTTTTAGTTATTTGGAGGTTTTTTTTGGATCTACTGTTTTTACTCACACTATCATAAAGCTTTATACACATATAGTAATGCTCTAAGGCCAGTTTATTTCATCTTAAAGTTTAATGTATAACCGGGAAGATCTTTTTATTAATGAATTTGATTCCCTAATGAATTTTTTTTTTTTTTAACCTGTGAAGGGAGGGTGTCCGCGAATTATCCTGGGCTGCGGCTGTCGGCTGAGCTTAGCCTGGTCGCCCTAATAGCACTTCGTGGGGTGGCTACAGAACGCCTATGGTTGCTGCGCAGGCTTCCGGCAACACCTGGTGCATAAAATTAAAATGCTTTAATTTCTACAGTGGGTCGATTGTTTTTGATTAGCGGGACTATATTTAGTTATGTCAATGGTCACAGTCGGATTGGCGTAGGTGTTGCGTTAATAAATTGTCTGAGATAAGCATTACCCTTAGAGCTTTACATGATTTGTCCACGTTCGTGTCATGTTCTGTTTTCGTCTACACTAATGTGTGAAATCGATTTGCGTGTAATGATGTTGTAGAGTGATGGGTTGCTTCTTTAATCGTGTTTGCTGTGTTGGTTGGGTTGGTTCGTTTTTTGTTGCGGTTGTTGGTGATTTTGTAATGTTCTTTTTCTCGTTACTGTGCTTGTGAGTAGTGTACTGTTGTTGGTCTTTGCTAGTTCGTTTTGTTGGGTTTTGTTAGTTGCCGGTCTTTATGTGTTGAGCTTGCGGAAGTGGATATGGTTGTTGCTGTTGCTCTTTCGTTTGATGTGCAGGTTTTTACGGATGTTCGGGTTATTCTAGGGGTCTTGTTGGTTTGGCTTGTCATTTATTTTTTGGTTTGATTGGTTCTTCATCCCTGCTATTTGTTTGTGTGATATTCGGGTTTTTATTATTGTTTTTAGTTATTTTTTTCAATGATCTTGAATAGTGATTCGTAATGTTATGGATAGACGTCGGTGGGGTGGTCGATGGGGCTGGGTGTTTTATTACTGGTTTACTATTGTTCTGCTTTATAGTACTATTAGCATTTATGTGTCTATCATTTTCAGAAGTTATTTTTTTATGTATGTTCAGGTATGTTTGTTATTTTTAGTGCTTTTGTTACGATTTGTTTTATTTTGCATTCTGGGGGTTTGATATTTTAGGGAGTTGGTGATTTTGTTAAATTGGTGATGT
>JABUQX010020311.1:25000-37880 GCA_015478945.1 Trachelipus rathkii | reverse complement strand
AACACCCCGCTCGAGAGTGAGATATAGAGATCTACTGACGACCTCGTATTTGGTAGTGTATAGATCCGCTATGTGCCTAATCATTCGGAGGTCCATTAGGTGAAGAAATACAACTAGACTCTCGCTTCTCGCGATAATGCGTCACTAGACTTCAGTCTTTTATCATATCTATTCGTATAAGTAACACAAGATATGTAATTATACCACACCTCCATAAGACTACAAACTCGAACACACGAACACACATCAACATATTAAATACGACAATCAGCATAACTTCGTGCAACCGACGCTTTAACCAGCATAAACCATGACTATGCTTTTCTAAACATTGACGCTTTTGGCGTATAAAAGATAATTGAACACACACACCACCTGCTCAAATACCAAGTTTTCAAAGTAACAACACTACAGTTACACTTTCTGCTTAAAGAGACGAGGAAAAAATAATTTCGACTCTAATCCACGATACGTAGGTCATATAGACGATAACCAACGCGCAATCGCACACACCACGACACCAAAACCTCAAACAAGTAAGGAACAACATGTCTCCTTTTTAACCTTGCTTAAGGGATCGCTATATATATAACCGATCCAATCATGGTTTCCCAGTTTGAAATAACTTTTATACAAAATAACTACACTAACAATTGATTCTTGTCTATAGCGGGAATTAACCTTTTGACCTGGTCCGACACACAACACAACAGCACAGCGCATCTCCAACACATTTACGCCCAGCTCCATACACAAACAACTTATACTTATTCAACGCAGTTCATACACTAATATATTCTTATATGTAAGGCTACTAAATTTACGCCTAAACAGCACGCTATACTATCATCACACGCCAACACACACCAACACACATCATCATTATCTAGAGATTAAACAGGTCAAAGTTTTGAAATATCACATACAACCTATTTGTAGATCCTAGGGACATATACACATTCACTATGACACTTACATTTTAGCCTCTTAAAGAACATCGACTTACATTTCTCGCCGCAGATCTATATAAATAAGGATTACTCTCTCAACAAATCTGGTTACGGACAAATAAAGCTGATATACACCCATCAGCATCTAACACAGCAACCTGTCTACTTAACATCTATGACAAGATGTAGCACACGTGCTCACGAGCATTATGTCGACATATTCTGTCAAGCAGTGCTTGGTACATGTTTGTTATTCTATTCTACAGTGAAATCAGGCACTCTAGTCTAATGTATAACAAACTACAGTAATAGATCAATACCGCAAGTAATAATAAAGAAAACACCGAACTCCTACTTTTGTGATCAATCCACTGTGTGTCCAATATTTTTAGTGCTAACCAAAACTCTAATTTTAGGGCGACCGCCTTGCCAACACACAAATTATATAATGTATATAAAGATAAAATATATATATTTAGTTTATTTTTAACATAGAACCTTATCTAAGTACGAGATAAATGATTTTCAATTATATAAATAACATTCGGATTATGCTTCAGCGAGAGAAGAATGACGATGTTAAGTGTATTTTGTATGAATTCTTGTTCAATTACTTCTTACAGTAACGAATCTAAACGCAAATGGAAGGTGGCGTAGAGTATTGTAGTTTCAAGTTGCATTATTATTGTCCCTTGTATACTTAACACTGGCCATTTGTTTCACACCATGAAAACCAGCTTTTAAGCCTCCTGCCATACCCGAGATTTAATATCCGTAACACAACTTCACATGATAAGCGATACATATATGAAAACACGATTGTGCATAGCAATGGTCTTTTAACCCTGTTCAACGTACATTGTTTAAGAAGCGCTTACAGTCGATGTCTTAGGCTTGTTAAGGACATACTAGACTTTCAGCACTTGATTTAAAAACTTTCACATTATCTCATGCATCACATACAGTATATCCATTCATTATGCTTCCCTCAATTCGTAAGGATACGCCGTTACCATTAGTCACACCGGTAAATAGTAATAAATCGACTCTGACAATAGAGGGTGTTTATAGCCTTAAAATCATATGTTTTTAATATATAATTGTCACTAAAATTAACAGATTACATAGATAGTTTAAAATACTTGATTAGTTTACCTAAAAAAAACCTTGTATATAACTACACAAACCCCGCCTATTAACCCACACCGTATTAATAAATAGGTCACACGCCAGATTCGATTTGATTGTTACACATTTAGTGTCACCCCATGATTCTATCAGTTGTCTGCCTATTTATACGGAAGTACTCTTTAAGATACTCTTTGAAATACAATTCTTTTAAAGGTCTTACTATAACATTGAATGAGGCTAATCCCATATAATGTATGGCTGTTGTGTTTAAACATCTTGCACGTCCTCTCACTCTAACATACGACCTCTTACAACATGTTTCTTAAACTCCACTAGTAATCTCCTCCACTCTCACGCTCCCTCACCCCCCCCACCCCACTCTAATACAGCCCTTGCTCTCCCCCCCCACAACCCACTCCCGACACCTGCTGTCAACCCAGTGACGCCCTGCTGCCCACGCCCCTCCCCGCGCCGCGGCGTGGCATCCCGTCGAACCAGCCTCGTCGTGTGCTGCTCCGTCCGCTGCCGACGTTCACTTGTCCATGTCACACTAGTGTGATGCGTAGTCGGTCACGATCGTCTTTCCGTTATCCTGTCTTGTTCCGTCGCCCTTACATTCCGTGTCTCTAACTCCCCCACCGTGTAAGTGTTGTCGTCCACACACTCTCACACTCTCGTCCCCCAGTGAACGAACGCTCCCCGTCAGTAAGATATAGCACCCACACCCCGGTTCTCACTCATGCTCCTACACACACACTGCAGTCATGGCTCCCCTCACCGACTCTAAAAAACCCAATAGGTGGCGACGATTAGTGACCTCTCGTCCACGAACAATTCCTTGCGCTTCTGTTTCATGCTTTACTGAGCTCATATTAGGCACCCCACCCCCAACTCAGTTCTCTCATCCACACTTTTCAGCTAAGCGATTCAGACAGAGCTTTTCAGCTATCCCACCCCACCCCCACTCAGACTACATTCGTCTCTTATACACACTGTTTTGGCACGAACGCACTCATCCAAGCCTCTTAGCTCCCCGGCCCGCCTCGCCTCCCCTTTCTTGACCTTTCTCACGGCACCTGAAGCCAAGCACAACCTTGGCCCAATCACCGTTTTGTCCCCCAACACTTATTTGATCACCTTGTAGGCTGCACTTCCAATCTAACATCCTCCCAGGTAAACCCGCGTACCTTGAGCCACGCACTTTTTTTTTTTTTTTTGGACAGTGCCTCCGCACGGAAACTGATACACACCAGTAATATTTAATTTAAACGTTTAAAATACCGGTCAGCTAAACAACAGAACCCCGATAACCTTCATCTGGGTGTTTTTTTTCTATGTTTTTTATTTTTTAGATTTTAATAATAATATTACAGTCTCTAGTGGATAATTTTTTTACAGACTCCATTTCTCTTAAGCACCGTAAAGCTCTAGTTTTTCTTTTATTCAATACATTTATTTTTTTTTTTATTTATGGTTTTTTTTTTCTTTTTTCTTTTTTCTCTTTTTTTAAATTTTCAATGTTATTTTGCTAAAATCTTCATTTCTTTTGCTACAATTTTTGTTTTCATTTCGTAACTACAGGTACCTTTTTTTTTTTTTTTTTTTTTTTCTTTTTTTTTTTTTTTTTTTTTTTTTTTTTTTTCTTTTAATTGAATTATTCAATTTTTTCGTTTTTGTCTTTTCTACTTTTTTTTGTTTGTTTTTTTTTTCTCTTCACGAGAGTTTTTCTTGCTCCGACCCTACAATATCCCATACCCAAAATCACCAGCCTCCCCACCTTACTCACAGTGGTGGGGGGCCGCAGGGCGTTATGCGCGCGAGCTTTCTCCCAAACCGCGGCTCATTCTCTGTTCGCTTAACCCCGCGCAGGCCCCGCGCACGAACCAACCGCGCACGAACCGCCCGCCGAGCCCAAAACTCCCGCCACCCTGCCACCGCGGCAAGACCCGCACACACAGCACACGCAATCCGCCCAAAATCGACAACCGGCCGAGATGACCGTTTTTTTTTTTTTTCCCCCACTGGGTTTCGCGCAGATAGGCCACAACAATACCCCCTCTCAAAAGGGTAATTTATTCTTGCTGTGATAATCATTCGACCAATGGTATTTTAACCCCTATCCAGAATGCCATCCATCAGACAGCGTATTACACAGACGACCAATCTACAATATCCCCTTTCCTGACCGCATCTCTCTCTCACCCCCCTGTATGAACACTTCCAACACACAACTTATCTTCCCCCACCCCTCATCATAACCCCACATGACAGCTAATCCCACCATGCCCCGTCCTACCCCTACCCACCCAATACACTCCCCCAGCTCACCAACATACCTCAAGTCATTTTCAATTCACTAACACCAAGAATAAAATTAAACCGCGTTTTCTTCTCTCTTAATATCAAAACCACACCACACCCCCATGAATAAAACCACCATTCACCGTGACTGCTTTATCTGCTGTGCTCATCCGGAAGAAAAGGTCTTTCCGTCTAGTACCCGCCTAATACCATAAAATTTTCATGAAATGCTATTTTCAAATTTGCGCCTATCACTATTATAATATTATATATATACTATATATAGCTACTTCACATTTACCTGAGATTTTTAAACTAAATAAAAATTATACCTACTATTATATATAATATATACAATATATATATATATAGTAGTACTAGAGCCTTTCCTCGTAAGTTTAATCAACTTAAATATACCTAATATATATATATATATATATATATATATAGTAATATATACTATATTATATATATATAATAATAGTATATATATTTATAATATAATATATATATACTATATAATATATTATCATTAATATATATTATATATAGTATATATATATATATATCATTATATATCATATATATATATATATATATATATATATTAGTATATTATAAATATTATATTATATAATAATAATAATATATATTTATATATATAATATATATATATAACTATATAGTTATAAATATTATATACTAGGTATATATATATAGATATATTATATATTATTACTTATAATAATATGTATGATATTATACTTATAATATAAATATATATATATATTATAATATACTTAATAGTTTTGCTCTTGTAATGCTCTTCTGGAAGGTTTTCAACAGGTAATCGCCTGGAAACCCATTGGCCTTGCTTTTTAAATGGAATGAGGTCGTCAACATGTCATTTTAATATTTACTACTTAACTTAGTCATTAGCCGTTTTGCGAGCCAATAACATGTATACTGTATCGATGTGCCGTCAGTGCGCATAACATCTTCTATCTTCTGATGCGGAATCCATGCTCATGTCACGATCTAAAAGGAATAGCACATTAAAGTTTGCGGATGATAAGATTACAAGGTGCATCCATATATCAGTCACATTAACCGGAACTGGAACTCGATCCGTTATTGTTTTTTCTGATCTTTAAGGAAGTGTATTGGACCTTCACTAATTGGGCTCCGTCTGAAAGCCCTTTAATATATAAACAAATGTTTACTTACGTATATAGAGAATCATGATTTTTTATGCATACAAAAAATTTGGAAATAACATAGTTCCATACTTTTCTAACATTAATCTGGAAATTTTATGTCAATTTGGCCATTTATTATATAATGATACTAATACGTATATATAATATATATATTTATATATATTATATATAATATATATATTAACTATATACTTATAAAAATATATTTATAAATATGTATTTTTTCTAGTGATGTAACAGAATATATATTATATTATATATCATATATATATATATTATATATTAGAGTATATTATAATATATTAAATATATATTATATAATAAATAATCAAACAAAAGGACGAGAGAGAGAGAGAGCAGAGGAGAGAGAGAGTAACAGAGTAGAGAGAGAGGAGGAGAAGAAGAGAGAATGTAAGAGAAAGTTGATATAATAATACTATACAATATTTATACGTATAAATATTTATATTACAACATATATAAGAATATAATTATTATATTATATATCATACTTAATATATTAGCTATATATATAGTACCCTGATAATATTATATGATAATTTATTATAATCAAAATAATTATGTATTCATTATATAAATATATATGATAATAGTAACTAAACAAATAAATAATATTTTATATTATATATTAGTAAATATATATATAACTATATATATATACTATGACTATATATATATTATATTATACACATAAATAATTACGAATTCTATAATTACCTGATATATTTGTATAGTAAATACGTTTAAATCTTTTACATAGATTTGCATATATATATTTTATATATAATTTATAATATATGTCAAACTCTTGATTTGATCGCATTGAATTAATGTTCGACATTGACCCTTATTAGCCGGATAACCCTATACCCAGCCTATCTAAGCCTAGCCTATAACTGCCAACTCTGCAACCTTCGTACTTACCACTAACTATAAACTCTAACCTAAACCTAACCTTAACCTAACTAACCTCTTAAAGCCTATTAAACCTAACCTTAACGGGACTAGTAATCCTAAGCTATACCTTAACCCTAAAGCGTTACAAACGGTATACCTAGCCTACACACTATTCTCTACTGCCTGCCACCTAGCAATTCCGCCCCGCCTTGAGTCTCAAATCCAGGTTAACCTGATGCCTACGCCCTTACGCGTAGGTAGCCTTGTGCTATACATACGAGGTCATGTAGGTATAACCTGACCTGTATGGATCTACCCTAACTTATTTCCAATGCCGTGCAGCACACATACTACACACAGCACACACACACACCACCACACCCACACACACACGACCACACACACACACACACACACTTACGCACCACTAATAAAAAATTTAACAACACACACACACACCACAACACCCCTTAGGCGAGCCACACACACACACACAGACACACACAGCTAACATAGCATAATAAACACATACATGCATCTTATACTTATATACACAAACACACACACACACACACACTAACACAACACATCACTAACTATTATACATAATGACACTTAAATACATCACACACTAACATTATCACTTAATGACACATCTAATATTTAATAATTCACACATATCACTATGTAACACTAATACATTTTCACTCATTCACATTTAGAACAACTTATTTACATTTTGCATCTTTATATCAGACTAAGCGTATCACTAATTTCACATTCGTACACCCAGAGCACATATTATACATTCTACACTCATTATTATCACTATTACACATGACACATTACAACTTATCACCATAGACACTTATATACAATTTACATTGTTCAGTATCCTCAACAAATGAAATCAACCTAGTCGTCGACCTTTACAACACAACTAGTACCTCACATGGTCTTATGCAAATGGGTTGATTAAATATTTATATCTATAGCCCATTCACTATATTTTAAGGCACTTAATTAACATTATTTATATTAAAGGAACATTGTATCTCCTATAACTAATCAGCTAGTTATTTATCATGAAGATTAATTAAAAATATCAACATTTATATAGTTTCAGAATAGATTATCTAAACCGAATGAAGTGGAGATTTAGTTCTAATGTTAATACTTTATTGTATTTTATTAAATTGCTTATTTTAATTAAACTGGACTTTACATAATCGTATGTGTATATATATCTTAGCTTTATATATACATGTTTTATCTGTTTTACACTATATATAATGTTTTTACTGTGCTTATATTAAACAATTGTCACATATTCATATTTATTAATAACATATACATACGCTTAAAGCATGAAATCAGTAAATCAATAGAACTAGGTTGTTGTATAACTATAGTAACACCTATAGGGGGGATATGTAATTAAGTTAACTTTTGTGTAATAGCTGCTTTAACTCAAGCTTTACTTAACGTCAATGTTTTATAGCTTGCTATTTTAGCAGCGTAAGGCCTACACATATATTCTAAAGAGCATTATATGCTTTTCTTACCGCAATGGCCTCTATATAACTTAAGCCATTATTCCCATGTAATCTGTTTAGTTCTATTGCCCTCTAAGCGCAGACGTTAAAATACCGAGTACACGTGTTCATAGTACGGAGGAGTGTTCAGCCCGTAACAACCCCTTTAACCAGAATCCTTATGTTGGGAGAAGATCTCAAGTTATGCTTTTCTATAATGCTATTATTATAAGCTTGCTCTTACTATAGGCTTTTTAAATTAAACTTAATTGTATTTTGCTATGACATTTTCTCGACTTTTGTCATATTCTTTCTTCTACTGCTTTAAACTTACTACATATATGTTCAGGTTTAAATGTCATGTACTATTTAAAAACGATAAAATTAATTCAGTTAACAATATTTACATATCACTTATAAAATTACGCTAAGATAAATCCAGCTCAAAGGTCTTAAAACTTTAGAGGTGTTTTACGAAAATATCAAACACAATACAAAACAATTTAAATGTGGGAGTGTAGGCGCGCAGGGATTCAAAAAAGATCTAGCATGCGAACTTTGTATATTACACCTGTCTATTATAAGACACATAAGTTCTCTATAAACACTTAACTAACTGTTTTACAAAACTGTCATCGCTTAACCTTAACTTCTGATAGTATTTTAACTCATTCAGGCTTTAGATTACTGTTTCTAATGGCTCTTAAGATTCATTGGCCCTCTATAAAACTTATTTCAGTAGTTGAAGCGTTCATTGCATAGACTTCTAATTGCTATATGGGTGATACTGCTATTAATCTCATGATATTTTTATTTCCCACACATATTAGTTCTTAATTTTAGTTTTGAGATTTTTATACTGAAATGTCCTATTCTATTTTTACTCCTAATTAAGTAAAGATTTTATAAAATATATAATAATTTAAGATTATAATATGTTATCTGTTTTAGTTAGTTTATTATTTAGTTAGCTTATAGTCAATTTTTCAAAATGTTTAATTTAGTTATTATTAGATTGATAACAGTAAACTTCATTGGGTCTCCTTATTTTGTCTAGTTATAAAATAGAAATTACACGTCATTGTGTCAACAGAAACACACACACTTAACATTCCAGGCAGCACTATAACACCACTGCAACAGCTACTACACGACACACACGGTTCTCTATAATACATCACCACAACTACGTATTATCACTTATGACAAATAATTAACAGTAATTACACACTATATCATTAATTCAGCTATGACACTGTATAAAACAATTAAATTATTACATTTACCCGATAAAACACTTATTATAAACTTTTACACTTAAGATATTCATTCAATTGAAGCAGGTCCACAACACAACCCAACATATCATATATAGTTAACATATACTACACTTTTAATATCAAAATTTCACTATATGATACTTATAATATAGCACACATATCATTCATATATTAGTACACTTATTACACTTTATTGCCATAGACATACTATACTTTTCATTTACACTTACACTCACACACAGATTTAATTTTTAAACTTTACACATAATATTTTAACATTATAATAATATTAAGTAATAAATATATATAATCACAGATACTTACACTCACACTTCACACACAGATTTACTGTACACACCAACTTAACGTGAAGATTTTACTTACAAACTCGCACACCACACGATTTATATTAACACACATTAAACCACTATATCAAACATGACAACACACTAGACACAACATTCGTAATCAACACACTTAACACTTATAAGTTAATAAGCATCACCCACATCCAACGCCTACCTATGATCCAAAAAAAATAAAAACAGGCCACTCACACTAACAACACACCATTTACAACATTGCACACAATCGTCAAACTTTATTTATAACACATTATAACTTGGTATAATATATTCATCTAAAACATCTTTTTCTAATTACGAAAGGATACTGCGTATTACTTTATACATATATAAACATATTATTACAATAATAATATAACTAAAATTATTTCAAAGTTTCTTAAAAATAACTAGGAGTATTAAAAAATCATTTTATCTTTGAACAGAAAGAAATTTATATATTATTTGTACAACCTTTAAGTATAATATTATATCTTCAATATTTCAGTAGTTTGATTTTTATAATCTAAATACTCGTTATACCTTATTTAGTTCTCGATTCAGAGATTACTTTATGACACTAATAAACCACTATTATATAAATTCTTAAGCAAATTCGATTTCTCTTTAAAAATTAAACAAGTAATCGTGTTGTTAAAGTACTTTCTCCGATACCACAAAAATATTAATTTAAAATTGCTAAGATTACATTATCAGCAACTTAATTATCATGTAAGTCGCCCACGGAACCCTACGCAGTTAGCCCCCAATACCTAATTCATTATTAATTAATCCCAGTTCTTTATAGACCCTCAAGATATAATAATAATCAGTTTTAGTTTCACTAAATTATATGACTATTAAAATTAACTACTTGAACATCTTATAGCTTTAGACATAGAATAATTTTACCTAAAAATGCTTATTACTACAACTTATTAGTCGCAATTAATATATTTCTATATTTATTAAATATCTTTCTCTTGCTAACATAGACCAAACATTTCTAAAAATCTCTCTATATAAACAGAATCAATACGTCTCAGAGATCACATTGACTCTTTCATTTCTAATTAATATGCAGCTCTCAGACCGCAATAACTCTTCCATCACTTCATATACAATTAATATAGGATTTATTTCCAACCTCGTGTTATGTTAACGTAAGAATTATGTATATGAAAAAGCTCTTCATAACTCTTATAATTAATTAAATTCCGGTGTTTTATAATGTGTATTTAGTTATTTATTATCAAATTTATAAAACTAACATTTTCTTATTATTAGTCAATTATCTGTACAATCTCACTTATTGAACTGTTAGAAAACACCACAACAATACCTTATCCGCCACTGACATCTTAAGCACAAGAATATTCGCATTACGGACGTGATCGTTCTTCTCTCAGTGTCAAATGATACTAAGATGTTTTGACAAATTTAATAAATAGTTAGCATTAATCAATTGCGTATGGCATACTTAAAATCCTATTCTATGCGCATTTACCTTACCACTCCGTTGTTCGGTCTTGTATAATTCTCTCGGGGCGCAATTTAAAAGTCCACTAATATTGATCCAGGTCTAAATAATAAGTATTTTCAAAACGGAGCCATTCTTAATATTACTTAATTTGTAAAAGTGTATTATGGTGCATAATAAGTATAGTCATTTATTACAGTTAACGAGTATAAATATATTATCCTAAATTTTAGGCCTTAAAGATTTACTAGAGAGATTATTAAATTAGCCTTTAAATATTGTAGACGGTTGCTTAATTTAATCCTAAATTGTATATAGAATTCCAATAGGTCTATAATAGGAGTAAATTATATGCCACTAAGTATAGAACAAGATCATTGTTAATTTTAATGATTATTTATTTAATAAATATTATAATTATTGATTACAAACAGCTGACACATGTTGGATCGGTCATAAGTCCTTTATTTAAGCTTAGATTAGTATAAGAAGGCAAATGTTATTATATTTCGCTTTACTTAATAGTGAAATTATATGAAGTTCGGGGTAATCATTATCTCTATATGATATCTGGCCTCAACCTCCAAAAGGAAAATAATTTATGCCATCGCCCCCGCCCAGAATATTGAAATTATATTTATTTTTCAAAATTATTGAAAATTTTTAACTTTGTAATGTTAGTAAAACTAATAAAATAAATGTAAGAAGCTAGCTAAGAATGTTGTGTTTTATATTAATTCTTTAATTAATATAATATCCTTATTACCGAAATCATTTTAAAATTCATTACATAGTATCATTTTATTAGTGATTAAGATAATAAATGTATACGGTGCAAAACATAAGTTATCTGATTCTAAGATATATAAAAAGTGTTTTATTTAATATTTACTAAGTGTATAATAATCATTTAGTAATAATTATATATAATTACTCAGAATCGTTAGAATATATTATTAATATTATTCAACATAAGAAATTTAATGAGAAATAATTAATTAATAATTCACTATGCAACAAAACAGAATGATGACAATATTCTTATTAAAAAATATTATATAGATTTTAACCCCAAGGAGTTTATATGCCGAAAAAAGGATGTAAATTTAGGCATACATTTGTGTGCATGTAAGAACATAAATAATAAATGTGTCTATTAACTTCATACGTTTAGAAAGAAAATCTTGTGATTAAGCATAACAGTTTTTTATATTATATATATAATAAATATAATAATATAATTACTATATAAATATATATAATTATATTATATAACTATAATTATAATATTAATAAATAATTATATAATAAAATATATTATATAATATATAATATATATATTAAATAATTTAAAATTATATAATATATATATAATATATAATTAATACCTAATTTTAAAACCTAATTACACTTCTTTAAACAATTTAATTTATCAAAAGCCTTATTACGCTTTTAAGATTTGTTTTTTCCATTCAAGGCATTCTCCTTCTCCTCAGGAGGACTCCTTTCCTTGATTTCGGTTCATCAAAACTTATGAGACTAACCTTTGTGTCCTTAAGCACCAGCAATACTCGTTCCTCTCTCATTAACTTAGCGACCATGCATTTGGGATCGTTAAGAAATATCTGTCTTGTAACATCCCTCTTCATAATTCACCTGTCAATCAACAAATCAAACCTTCTTTTCCCACCTCGCATCCCAAAACATGCATATATTTACTA
>JABUQX010020311.1:0-20000 GCA_015478945.1 Trachelipus rathkii | reverse complement strand
GTTCTGTTGGCCCTTAGCTTTAAGATTGGACTTGTGTTGTTTCTATCTATGCTAGTGATGTATTGAATGGTACTTCGCATCGGTGTGGTAAACTTATATTAAACTTAAAATTAATGTGTCTCAGAAATATAGCGGCAGATTAAATCTAAATGTATAGTTTACTGTGTCATTTGATCTTTGTCAGGGCTTTAATGGTCCAATTTACGTAATCACTCCTATGGGAGCTTAATTAAATGAGAAAGTTTTTGCTTTCTTTCATATATAGAAGAATACAAAGTTGTATTTTCTGATAATAAATAGTTTTAAGTTCTAATTGTGGCTTGATATTTCCTGTCTATTGGTTCATAATTTTTCTTTTTAAATTTTGGTTTTTTCGTTTTATTCGGAGTTTTTTTTTATAATTTTATATTCATAATAATTCTCTTAAGTTACTTTTCAGTTAAATAAGTTACGTCTCTAAGAATGAAATAATATGATAAAAAACTATATATAGTTTTATAGATATATTTTTAATTGGGATTAATAAAGTTTATTTTATGCAAATAGAATGGAAAAATAATATGAATATAATCATAAATATAATTTTTTTATAAATACATATTTTTAAAAAATATGAAATATAATAAAATAAATTTTTCTGGTAATTTTTTTTTTAATTTTATAATTCTAGATGTATTATAGAAATTTATTTATTGAAAGAAATAGAAAATTAAAGTGAATATAATAGTAAAAATAAATATAAAGATAAATATTAATAAAAATATAATGTAATATAATATTAAATTTTATTTCTTTAATAATCTTATTTTAAAATTGAACATTGAATTTTTTTTAATATTTATTTTTTATTTTATATAAAAAAAGAAAAACTATAATATTAATTAATTTTTATTGTAAAGTTTATATGTATTATTATTATTATATATTATTATTAATTATTTATTAATTTAGATAATTATTATAATAATTAATTCTGTCGTATTTTCCATAATTATTGAATATTATTATTATTATATATTATATCATACTTCCAGATTTATTTTTTATATTTTCTGAGAAGAAACACATAAATACATATACAAATATACAATATATGGTATTTCAATATATTCAATATGCAGATGCTGATACAAATACGGTATATCTATAATTTCAAACGGTTGCTGGTCGGATGCCTGATTGAAGGGATGTTTTTGCACCGCGCTCTCCTACTCTTGTCCTCCTCCTCTCCTGGCTACTGTGTTGAATCCGGGTACAAAAAAAATCAAGGTGTTCATTCTTTACTTCGCTAAAAAAAAAATAATTCATCGCTCCAAATTTTTTTTACTCGGCGCGTCCCTAAAATTCTCAGGCTCTGTACTCCTGGCTCTCGAACGCTTTTAACCACCGCAGCTTTTGAACCCAACTTGATTCAACCGGTATAAATTTTTTATGTTAAAATAAAAAATAAAAAGTCTAGGAAAAATACAACAAAAATAATAAAATAATATTAAGATTAATAATATTAAAAGCTAATATAAGAAAATGATATAATAGATAAGAATGAATAATAATAATTAAAATAAAATACTAAAAAGATAATATAATAATAATTAATAATAATAATGAATAAGAATAATAATAATCAATAAAATAAGACTAATAAATAATACAATAATAAATAAATACCTTTGGAAACTATTTAATACTATCATAATGACGTAATAATAAATATAATAACTTGATTATTTAAAAGGTATATAATTAAATAATAGATGAATAATAATAATAATAATAACTAGAATATATTAATAATAATATATACAATAATAGATAGATGTATATTAATATAAATAATAGTGATAATAAAATAATAATAATAATAATATAATTACATAAATATAAAATAAATAGTAATATAAACCAATAAGGAGAAAAAATAAAATAGAATAAAATAATAATGAATGAATAATAATGAAAGAGAATAATAATTTACGATCAGAATTAGTAGAAATAATAATAAAAATAAGAAGAATACTAAGTAATTAATAATACTGAAATGAAGAAAATAAGGAAGAAAATAAGTTGATAATTATAAGTATAGATAATAATTATAATAATAATAATAAGTTATAATACTTAGTATATATATATATATTAGTATAAATATAATAAAAATATTATAAGTATATACTAATATATGTTATTTAGTATATATATATATATAATTATAAATATATATAACATTATGTAGTATAGGTATACTATATATTAGAAGCTATAAATAGAGATGTATAATTGGACTATTATTAAGAACCTTTTACCCCATTAATAAATTTAAATATCCCGCAAAATTTGTCTGTGCGTTCACGACTCTTCAGAATTAAAAATGGTGACACTTGAAAGCTTTTGATAATATAATTTTAGGATTGTCTTCAGAAAATGTATATTATGGATACGTTATAATTATATAATATATAGTATAGAGTATATATAGATAAATTATATTATATTGATAATATAAGATAATATGAATTAGAGAATATTTATCTAGTATAAGTCTATTAGTATTATATAATATATATATAGTATAGTATATAATATATAATATATAGTCCATTCCATATATGAGACTTATGATCTATGCAAGGACAAACAACTCTCTAGTAAGCAGATACAAAAATTGTATTTTTGAGGTAATAAAATTTAACCAAAATGGAAAGAAAGTAGATAAGTAGGAAGGTATATACTGATAGATAGATATATAGATAGAAGGATAGGATAGGATATATTGGAAGATAGATATATATGATAGAAATGATAGGATAGATAGGAGATATAATAGTAATATATTAGATAGTATAGGGATAGATGAGGATAGATAGATTATTTATATTAGAAGTCTCCCCAAAAATTTTATTAATTGAAAATCTTTCAAATAGTTTTTTAATATTTAAAGGCATAAAAAGGGTTTTAAATCGCCTCTCCTTGATAAGTGTGAGACATTAAATGTTTCGCCACCGTATAATTTTTCTCACTGGGTAGACACTGGGCTTCCATGTTGTCTAAATGAAATGAATTTCTCATGCGTTCTTTTTTTTTTTTTTTTTTTAAGGGGAAATAAAAAAAATAACAGTTATAATTATTTTTAAAATATATTGTTATATATTATTATAAAATGTTAGACAGAAATCAATATGTTAATTGAAATATTTTACATTAATTTTTCTAAGTGAGTTTATGAATACCCTGTATATTTAAGGGGAAATTTTGACTCGCTCACTTTTTGTTTCAAACGCAGCCTTTATTTGATTTGTTTGGGTTATCAGATTTTAGCAAAAACTCATAACAAACATAATTAACAAACATATAAATGAATTTTATTTATTATCGGAGAACATTTTTTTTTTTTTCATGAAAATTTCAATTCATTTTATTTTTATTTTTGTTTGTAAATACATATAAATAATTAAAAGAAAATCAATTTATTTTATTTCTGAAATTCCGGACAGTTTTATGTAAAACAAAAGCACCCTAAACGGCAGGATAAAGAAAAAAAGAGATTTAAATTTTCATTATTTTAAAATCTGAGTTAGGAGGACCTTAAAATTTATTGCTTCCATTAATAGAAATTAAAAACATTAGGAAATGGGAAAACCCCATAGCACGTGTTCCCGTGGGTTTGCAGTAGCGTTCTTGATAGGAATACCCCATTTTGAATGTCCAGAGCCTCCTTATGGGTTTTTCCTTTCTTTACTGAATGTTTTGACTCTATTAGATAAAATAAATTAGATAAAATAAATTCAAGTTTGTAATGCCAAATAGAGGACTCATGAAGGAGATGCAGATATTTAACTTTAAAGACCTCTGCTGTTATGAATCACGCATTTTGTGACTTGCAATATTCATGACTTATAATATGTAATATTAAATTAAGGAGTACATTCATAATAATATGTGAGATTATTAAGATCATAGCTGTAACTACTATGCCAGCTGATCTGATAATTTTTTGCTCTTAAATTGTGATTAGATGTCTTACCATCCGCGATATACCATCACCATTTAAGACCGTCAAATATTTTATTAGTAGTAAGCATTTTTTGCATTAATAAACTTTTTATAAACTTACCCAGGTCAGATTTATTTGCTAAAATGACGCAAGGAAAGTTCGGAGTATGCTTGACACTTGCTATCGCTGAATGGATGTTTGGAACTGCTAAGAAACTCTTTCTATCAATCAGACTGTAAACAATTAAAAACCCGTCACCCCATTTCGCTTGCCCTTCATTTACTTTTCCTTCTACCTAAAGAAATATATATATATATATATATATAATATATATATATATATATATATATATTATATATATATATATTATAATATATATATTATATATATTTATATATATATATTAATATATATATATATATATATTTGCAGGGCGTGTCCCGAACATATTGTACAAAACTAACAAGCTAGACCCTTGCCTCCCTTATGAACACTTTATATTATATAAAATATACCGTATACAGCTTCGTCTACGTGTCACAGGCATCGTACCTATAACGTATAGAGTAAGAAGAAGAAGAAGAAGAAGAAGAAGAAGAAGAAGAAGAAGAAGAAGAAGAAGAAGAAGAAGAAGAAGAAGAAGAAGAAGAAGAAGAAGAAGAAGAAGAAGAAGAAGAAAAGAAGAAGAAGAAGAAGAAGAAGAAGAAGAAGAAGAAGAAGAAGAAGAAGAAGAAGAAGAAGAAGAAGAAGAAGAAGAAGAAGAAGAAGAGACGCTAATCTGAAACATTTCTGTGACGTCCCAGCAATGAGGTAACGCATTCGATGTTTGGACAGCCAGCATGTAGATTCTTCCACGACCCCCTCGTGCATACGCTGTTTTTACATACACTCAGGTAACTGTGCTGTGAAATTGCTACTTTCGACGTACAAGGCGTTACATTGATTCAAGTTATGTTTTTACGATAGGTATTAATTTTACAGTATTTGAATAAGTTAGAATCAGCATACCTGCAGGGTGAGTAGACACCAGCACCAGTTCAGGGTCAACGTCTGGACAGGTAATTATTGGGAAGGGTCGTCAGGCTACATATACTCCCACAACGTCTGACAGGCACTGCATATCTACACTTCCTACGGCATGACCTCCCCATCCTTTTGGAAGACGTACCATTGGCTGTGGTTCAACCTATGTGGTTCACGCATGGTGGAGCCCGGGCACACTTCTGCCGCGAAGTTCGAGATGCTTTGAACGACACCTACTGCGAGAGATGGATCGTTGTTTTATTTATTAAACCTGTAAACTGGCCGCCACGGTCACCAGATCTGAATCCACTGAAGACTCTTTTGTACCAAGAGAAATCTACTTCCGCGACCATGTTTCAACAACGGATCCTGAGTGCAACTGCTACCATATCAGTGCAACCAGGCACCATGGCACGTGCATGGCAGTCCATGGGCCGCCGTGTCGATGCGTGCATTCCTGCCGACGGAGGGCACTTCGAACATCTTTTATGGCTCTTCTACCTCCGCCTCTCACACCACCTATAGTATGCCAGGCTCCCCTAAACAGTATGATAATAATAATAAAAATAATAATAATAATAATAATAATAATAATAATAATAATAATAATAATAATAATAATAATAATAATAATAATAATAATAATAATAATAATAATAATAATAATAAATAATAATAATAATAATAATAATAATAATAATAATAATAATAATAATAATAATAATAATTAATAATAATTAAGCCATCATGTCTCTCCCGATGTGTTTTATTTACTATACCTATCTGTGTTGTTACCATGGTCATGAACCACCAAACTGTAATTCCATGGTGCGATCTTTCGTTGAGGGTAGCATGTAAAGGAAGCCGTATACGGTAATATGTTATATAATAAAAGTGCTCGTAAAGGGGGTAGGGTCTAGCCTGCAGGTTTGTACACCTATTACGGGGACACCTTATGTATATATATATATATATATATTTATATATTATATATAGATTGTGTATATTATCATATATTATATAGATATATATATATATATATAAGAATAATATACATATATATATATGTAATGTATGTATTATATATATATTATATATAATTTTTATTATTGTGTATTATTAATTATTATTATATTTATTATTATTATTATTAAAAATGTATCTATGCGAGTAAAATATTTATAGATACAACCTTAATACCAAACCGTAGGAATAGTTTTAAGAATAGTAAATTTACGACAGTTAAACCTTGAATTGATAAATGTTATGTGTTTCAATGCATAAATATAATAAATGGAATTATCAACCTATAGTAAAAGGAACATAAACAACTTACTTGTTGAAAAACTGAAACTTCTTATCCTAGTCCAAATTTCGGATTTGAAATTGTTAGTTTCAACGCCGGTGCTATTAGTGTTAGTTTCACCGGCTTCTTAGCATAGGTAGAAATAATTCCTAACAATACGCATTGTCATAAACGTATTTTCAATAATAAAGTTGAATTGAATATTAAGCGTTAGTTATTGAAGAAAAAAAAGCGTTACTATGCACTTAATAAAGTTACACAAAAATCACATTATATAAGGCCTTAGTGATTATAAGTTTTAACACCTTTTTAAACGACAACACTTAATGCAAACAAGAAGGAAGTTCTTTTTGAAAACATCCACTTCTTTTTAACGACTTAACGACAAACAAAAATTTGACCTTTATTTTTCAGGACGAGTTCGATTAGCGACTTAACAGCACAAGGTTCCAAACGAAAAAACCTTGATTTTGAATAATGATTCCAGCACATCAACTCCAGCTATTTAAGTTCCTCAAAAGGGTTTCGGTTTCATGATTCCAATATTTACAATTTAAAACACATAACATCTTTTAAGGATAAATATAGATTTGGCAAAGAGTTAATAATTGAAATGCATACGAATTTGAGACCAAAAGCACATTCAAACGCAAACTTTCTTTACGAAATATTTTAAGCTCTCGATTCGCATTCCAATTTTAATAATATATATATATATATATATATATATATATATATATATATATATATATATATATATATATATATATATATATATATATATATATATATATATATATATATATATATATATATAATATATATATATATATATATATAACGTCCCACTCGCACAGATAGTGTCTGTACTTTTGTACTTTGTACTTTTTATTAATGACCTTCTATCTGCCATATCACTTCCTCTCCACTTCATGGCGATGACTTGGCCCTTCCTTCACTACTCTGTTTATTTCGTAAAACATCCAACAAAACTCAAATTGGAGGTTAGTATAAGAGCAACAGATCTCCTCGAATTTCCAACTGATGTTGAAAAAATTTGGTCATCTTCAATGCCTCAAATCTCAATTCCATCATTCGTCTACTCGACCTAATTAATATTTCACACAAGTTGGTCCAAAAAGAAAATACATCTGATACCAACTTTTTAAATAAGTACTTCTGCTGTTTCCTCTTTTCTGACTTTTCTTCCAAAAATATTGTTTTCTCTTGCAAAACATACTTTCAAGATATAAACAAAATTTGTTTTTATCCAAGAACAACTTTAGGCTGACGGGCTCTTGGCATGACGGTTTCACCAGGTTTTCACCTAAAAGTAAAGTTGATCTTAAAAATTTAAACCAAAGTTTTTGGCTTTGAGGATGGTTCATCGGTAAAGCGTCGGGTGAATTGATTCTCAATTTCAACAGGCAATGGTTCGATCCCAGAAGTGGCAAATCGTTTTATATTCCGGCAATTGGTTTACATTTATTAGCTCATTTATTGCGGTCTATGCAATCTTAAAATAATTTTAAATTTGAAGATCGATGGAGGGACAGGGTGCAAACGTTGTGAGTTCCCCATGGCCGGAGCCCGTTCTCTTAAAGTTCTTGAATCAAAGTTTGGTAATAGTTGAGGTTAGCGGAATCTTACGAAATATCGATATTTTTCCCGATAATCATTTTTTTCATATCTTTCGTCCCCATGTAAGACCAGTTAAAAAACAGCTGCCAAATCTCTCTCATATATAAATATATTCAATTTACAGAATTATTTTCTATGTTTATATTCGGTTTAGGACGCATTTAAGTTTAGGTTATAAGTTTTGTTAATTAAACACAGAAAATCTGTGTTTACTTAACAAAACTTACAGATTTTTCTAGCGTAAAAAGAAATAATAAGTAGTAGGGGGTCCATATTGGACAAAGCCGCTTTTACCCCATCTTACCTTGACCTTTTTGACCTCTTTTACCCCACCCTAAAAATTTGGGCAAACCGCATTTTTTCAGCCCAAATTTTTTACCTGACTTGACCTTTTTGGGCCTTTGACCTTTTTGGGCCTTTACCTTTTTGGGCCTTTACCTTTTTGGGCCTTTACCTTTTTTGGGCCTAGACCTTTTTTCGACCAACCCTTTGGTCTTCCATGGGTCATTTTTGGCCCACGGTATTTTTTGGAAGAACCCTAATTTTTGAGAACCCTAATTTTTGAGAGCCCTAATTTTTGAAACCTAATTTTTTGAGAACCCTGAATTTTTTTGGAACCCTAATTATTTGGCAACCCTAATTTTGGCAACCTTAATTTTTAGGCAACCCTAATTTTTGGCAACCCTTCGAAGAAGGGTTTGCGCCAAAACGGTTTGCGTCGGAGCAACCGTTGTACGTATTACCCCCCCTATTTTATGCCCCCTAATTTTTCACCATGGGTCATTTTTTGGCCTTCACGGTAGATTTTTGATCTCCTGTTAGGGACTTAGCCTTTTTGATGTCTTAACCTTGTATTTTGACCATGATATTTCGACAACCCTTTGATCTTCCAGGGTGATTTTTGACCACCCTAATTTTCGATCAACCCTTTGGTCTTCCATCCTTAATTTTTAGGCACCCCTAATTTTTCGACCAACCCTTTGGTCTTCCATGGTCAATTTACCCACGGTATTTTTTTGTCCTTCCTTTCGGGACTTAGCCCTTTTTTGATGTCTTAACCTTGTTTTTGACCATGATATTTCGCCCTTGACCTGCCAAATACATGGGTCAATTTTGACCCACGCTAACTTGATGGGTTTGGATGGCTTCCAATCACCGTAATAAGTATCTAGTGATGTTCTATTAGTGTTCTATGATTATTCAATGAGTGCCAAGGTTGAGTGCCAGGTGAGTGCCAAAGAGTGCCCAATGAGTGCAAGTGAGTGCCAATGAGTGCCAAGTTAGTGCACATATTGCCAAGTGAGTGCCACATAGTGCCAACATGAGTGCCACTTTTTTCAACCTTTTCTAGCCCCCCTGAGCCTAGAATAGCACTATGGGTGTCTACCCCCTAGGTAATAAGGTATGAGGATTCGATTGGTGTAAATTACAAGTTGCTAGGAATGCTTCCTACTATTAGTTAGTATTTTTATAACACTGACTATTAGCATGACAGGAATATATATGTCTAAAGGAGTTACACAGTTGAGCAGTTGCCGCAAACGTTTCGAGTCCGAGTCCGCGTCCGCAGGTCAGGCCCGTCGCGAAAACCGCCCGCGCGGGCGGGCCCCGGGGGGGGGGCCAGGCGCAATATTTCCGCCCGCCCGGTGCGCCCGCAAGGCGCAATTTCCGCGTAACCGCCGCCGCGTGCGTTCGCAGACGCAAAATTCCCGCTTTGTGAACGAAAATATGATATCAATGTAAACTATTCAAAGAATATCTTTTCAAATATACTATGAGTCATCATTTTTATTTCATTGTACGAAATTTTATTAAACATATACTTTTACATACCTTAAGCAGTAAATCAGTAAATCAAAGAGGTGTTATTACCTAACACCTTAGGGAGATTAGTATGCTTTTGTTTTACTGCTTTACTGCTTTAACTCTCTGATTTTTACTGCTTTAACTCCCGCTTTACTGCGTTTAACTCTCTGCTTTACTTGTTTTAACTCTCTGCTTTACTGTTTTAACTCTCTGCTTTACTGCTAACTCATATACATTACATACCTAAAGCAGTAAAATCAGGTAAAATAGAGGTGTTTCCTAACACCTAGGGGATTAGAAGGCTTTTTGTTTTACTGCTTTACTGCTTTAACTTTCTGCTTTATTCTGCTTTAACTTTCTGCTTTACTGCTTTAACTTTCTGCTTTTACTTTTTAAACTCAATATATTATTAACATTAATGTTTTCTTTTATATTTTTTATTTTTGTTTTAATACTTTTTATTTATTATTTCTATTTTTATTTTTGTTTTAATACTTTGTTATTTCTAATGTAAGATAAAAAACACACAGATTTTCTGTTATATAAACATTTTATGTTAATAAAATTGTACGAAATTTTATAAACCATGTACTTTACTGCTTTAACGGCTTTAATTAATCTCATTATTCATTATTTACCTTGACGAGTATGGATGTGGATAAATTTACGTTCCGAAGTTCGGCTACATGTCTTGTAGCTGGACCTACAGGATGTGGTTAAAACCTTCGTCTATTTATTAAATATTTAAAGGAAATGGAGATTTTTGAGCAAACCCCTGTAAAAATAATATGGAGTGGTTTTATAATGTTTATCAGGAAAAATATAAAGAATATAAAATTGTGATTCAATTTCAGGAAGGCATATACGATATTAGATGCGCTGGACAATATACATGGACACAAAATTATTGTATTAGATGATTTAATGCAACAAATTGAATTTGGAAATAGCAGAAGAGTTCACAGTTTATTCTCACCATCTAAACATTATCTCTGTGTTTTTTCATAACGGCAGGAAATATTTTCACCAAAGACAAGCATATGCGAGGTGTTTCTTTAAACACACAGTATTTGCTGTTGTTTGCGCCCAGATACAGAGACATGAGTCAAATTAATGTATTGGCAACTCAAATGTTTCCCCTTCAAAGGAAAGAGTTTTTAAAAGTATATAAAGAGGTTACTTCGATCCCTCACGGTTATTTGATGTGTGAACTTCACCCAAAAACACGCACAGAGTGTTACTCCGTACCAACATTCTTCCCTATGAGATAGAAAATGTATACATACCTGAAATAATGAGTGCGCTAGTGCAAAGTATTTACCTCTTATAAAAAATTTAAAAGCTGAAACCTTTCTGAAAAACGTAAACTAATTAGCTGAGGATGAGAAATTCATCCCAGTGTGTATGTGAAGTCTGTTTAAAATCTTATAAAAGGAAATGTCCTTTAAACAAACCTCAGAAGGTAAAGCTACGTCGGTATAGAAACATCATTAAAAAACTCTCCCTCAACATAAAAATCTGAAAAAATAAAAAGAAGTACTACAGAGAGGGAGGAGGGGTATTCTACCATTGTCTTCTCCTTTATAGATCCACTGATATCTAAAGTGCTGTTCCCAAATGAAAAGAAGGTTGCTGTACTTCCATATAATGAGTATGAGAAAATGAAGTGTAATAATAAATACACCATCTGTACAGAATTCAGTTCCTCAGATTCATTTTCATTCACAACCTAATATGGCCAGTTATTGCCGCACTTTGCGCAAAATCCACAATCACAGTTTCATTATTCACAACCCCCATATACGCAGATATTACAGCCCAATGCATTGACATTACAACCTCTTTTCACATCAGCGAAACTAACAGCTGCACAACAGAATCCTTATATTAGTGAACGATTCATTTAGCTTTTTCTAGCAGCCCTCTACCTTATAGCCTTATAATGATTCCTAAAGTTGAACAGATAACCAAATACGAGAAAGAAGTGTACAGAATATTAAATTCCAGACATTAACATCCATGAGAAACGTCTCTTATTACCAAGATGCCATACCAAAAATTGATAGATCTTAAAGACATGCACCTACATCCGTCCCTACGTATCCCGCTAGCCGATAATGTAGATATTCCTAATGAAGTAAAACTTGAAGTGAAAAATGAAGATAAATTTAAAAATATCCTAGAGGAGAGCTTACCTATTAGAGTGCGTAAATCAGGAATAGCTTTATATAATATTTTAAAAGACCAATTAACTTTGAATGAAGCAGGGCAGATCGTAATTGATGATGAAATAGTTAAGGATTAAATATTGTGGATTTGATAGCCGATCTCTCACGTAAACTGGAAGAAAGGCCCTGTAAAAGGATGGAATGATATCAAACAAGAACTTCAGACTATTAATTTTCCCAGAAGTTTAATCTTAAATACAACGCGATTAGCAGACTTAGATAATATTCCCGTTACGCCAAGACCTGATTCAAGTCCATCAGGCACTTCTTACGCATCAGATAATTTAAACGTGTTACCAAGAGCACGAACAAGAAAAAACACCTATATATAGACTAGTTGGATTAAGTCGTAATATGTATTATCACATATTTATTTAGTTGTAATGTTTGTGTATAAATAAATGTTATTTTAAATCTTTTTCTCTTTCTTTATCCCTTGTGACCTGATATCACATTTTTATTATTTTTTTATATATATATATGCAGCTTACACGTGTGTCAGTAGACAACATGGAGGCGAAGGAGGTAGTTGATAAGTATTACTTCAATCTGAGGAAGCCAAATAGTTTTGGGGGTTTCACTAGGTTTGCTTTAAGGTATCCTAATATTGAGAAAAAAGAGTTAAAAGCATATTTGGAGGGTGAAGAGGCATTTACTCTACATAAACCTGTAAGAAAAAAATTTCCTACACGGAAAACCATATCTCCGCAGCTCGATAGCATATGGCAGTTAGATTTATCGGAAATGATTAAATACAGCTCTTATAATGAAGGTTTTCAATATATACTTTTTACAATTGACGTATACTCTAGATACTTGTGGTTGAGGCCGATAAAAGATAAAAGATCAGCTACAGTTGCCACTGCAGTACTTGAAATTATAGAGGATGAGAGGAGAACACCTAAATCATTCTGGACAGATTCAGGAATGGAGTTCAAGGGACGAGAGTTTCAGGAGATGCTCTGGGAGTATGGTATAAGCTATTACAATACATTTTCCGTAAACAAAGCGGCAATAGTTGAAAGAGTCCAACGTACTATTAAAGAACGCATGCATAGGTACTTTACTAAAATGAATACTTTTAAATATATTGATATACTGGACGATCTAGCTTATTCTTATAACAGATCTTACCATAGAACTATAAAGACAACACCTTTAGAAATGTCAAAAACTAGAGGGCTTATAGTGCATATGGGTGAAAAAGAAAACAAAATAAAAGATAATTCGGGAATAAAGGTAAACGATTATGTAAGAGTATCTCGAACAGAAAGAAAGGTTTTAAAAAAGGATATGAATCCGGGTTGGATACAGGAAGTTTTTAAAGTTCACCAATATGCTCCCACTTCGTACGTGCATAGTTTAAAGCTATGTATTATCTGAAAGATTTAAAATGGTTTGAAAAGATTTGAAAGGCGGATTTTATATGACAAAAGGAATACTTAAATAAAATTAGTCGTTCATCCTCGTAACTCAACGATTATAATAATTGAAAAATTAATTAGCTACGAGAGGAAAAGGAGATAAAATAAGCAGTATCTGGTGTGAAATGGAGGATTATCTGCTATAAGTTATTTGAAATTATACTTATATAAAGCAGTGAAATGTTAAAGAATAACATTAATACAGTTGTTCATTATAATCATGGAGAGTGTTGAGTCTTATTTATTTATAATCATCTGCGTGGTCTTCAAGCTTCCTTGATTTACATTCCTGATAATAAATCTCTCGGATATTACAATCTGTGTATAATCAAGTGCTATGTAAGAATAAAAAGAGCAGCATTCCACTCTAAGTAAAAATTATGTTGATAAATGATATTAATACGGACATTAGAAAATTTACCTTCATATAATCTATTTTGTGAGAGTATTAGGTGTCGTTATTTATATCAAAGATGTAGGATGTGTTATTGAGAACTATATTACAAGTGAAAGATACTCGTGATCTGCCTAGTCTGATCTATGGTAATTGGCTACAAAACGAATAACTTCTTTGTAAATGAAGTTTTACTTTGCGCAGGTTCATTAATTTTAATAATTACTTACTATTTCTAGTCTGTTATAATCTTTAATTTCTCTTTTATGATTGTGTTACTTTTTTGTGACACGATTCTGTTATATAAAAATGAGAAATGTATATACGTATACTCTAATGAATTAAAGTTTTTTATAACATGCAAACAGTGTTAAGATCAATTGTAAGTTGATAAAAACCTTGACTGAGAGTAACATATGTGTATATGTTTATTTTCTTCAAACGTTTCACCAATTGAGCATAGCGTAATACAATTATTCGTAAATCGATATTTATATATATTATAGATATATTATAGAAATTACTTATAGAAAATTACCTGAGTTATTATTCCAAATGATTATTGTTGAAAGGTGTTATACTATATCTTTGTGTATGAATGAATAATAAACCCTTTGACATTTATGGCTATTTGAACAAAAGATTGAAGCAGATCGTAATAAGTACCTTCATTATTATTACATGTTACCCCCAATCTACTGAGTATATATGTCTATCATCATCCATAGCCTAAGGTTATATGGTATATATCCAATTTAGTGATATATACAAAATTAATTAATGATCAATCAATATGATATAGGTAAATTAACTAAATACACCATATTTTATTAAATGAGTGCTCGTATACTTCCCTGGAAGAAGATTACGTAAAGATCTTTATTCAACTACTATGCGAGTGAAATTTCAGGTAGTCTACCTGGGGCATGTGAGATAGCATCCATCCCATACAGAAACAAATCTCCACCCAGCTGGTACGCACTACTTGGAATAAGATTGTAGAAAGGAATCATATATTCCCTTTTTATTACCTATTTACGAGGATTATTATAGTGCATTGTTATGCAAAGTTCATATTAGAAAGAAAGCAAGATTGCATATATTATCAGATAATATTATGTGATCAAATATAATATATATAAGAGGTGTAGTCAGATATTATATTTATTTCTTATTCTATATATACTTAACATATCTCACAGTGTTAACGATGATATTTATATAAGTAGAGATACCTCCTGTAATAATGAACCGAAGAAAGTGTATATAATATTCAGGGGAACAAATAATGCAGATAGGGTGTGGTATGCTCTTAGGTGAGATTTTTTTATGCCAACGCTATGGAAAGATGCCCAAGGGCACTTTCTAATAGGATAGTGTGTGAGTAAATATATAGGTAATAAAGTCATTTATATAAGAACAGGTTTCGCATACATATTCCAAGTAATTATTGGCTGTCAGGATAAGATTAATCCTCGATACTAGATTAAAAGACGTATAGCCGTGTTTCAAGATGAGATGATTGTAATGATGTAGCGTTTATAATAATAGACGCAAATCAGACAATGAGGTTCATGGTAATCAATGAAAGATTGTCATAAAAGATATAATGACTAGCCCGGAAAAATAATACCTCTAAAGAAAAAATGTATTAATGTTAATTTGCTATATTTTAATTTTTAACTGATAACTTTATATATATTATGTTATATATATTATATTATATTATTGTATTTGTGTATATTATTATAAGTGTATAGATTTTTCATGAATAATGTTCATTATAACGTAGCCATATTGCGCATCGGCACTTAAACAAGATTGCATATTCCTTACATCTAGTAACTTTAGTACCTGATTGTTGTAAGATTGATGATATTAGTTGATCTCTTCTCTAAATTGAACCCTACACTAAGATTTTAGCAGTTAAGTACGAGTTCCTTAAACTTTTTAATCTCAAGTATTAATCCTCTTAGACTATCATCATGAAATTACTCATATACAGGTAATGTTTCCTCTAGTAGAGTTCAATATTCCAGGTACTTCTGATCAATACCTAGATACATCTAATCCTCTAATGAGTTTTTATATGTAAAAACGAAATTGACATTAAAACCTTATTAGTACAAGATCCTGTACCTACAGTGATTGATGACCATATTAAGTATATATTAACAGATATGTTCAGCATATTTTCCATGGTTATATATCAATTGTTTCACCAGAGTGATTGAATAAGTTAACTCTAGCTCCTCTTCTCATCCGGTACTCAACTGATCACTAGTGCTAATCAATGTGACGGTTGGCTAATTTTATATCCTTTAATAGAAGCGGATAATTATATAAGACTATTTGTTTATAAGATTAGATTACAGACGATGCTAGAAGAACAGAGGTCTCATCTCTAAATGCATGTAGTTGCTTTATAAGAGTCTATCAAAGGATGAAGCTTATGCACATATAGTAAGTAAATGAAGTCAATTTATAAATATACATTAAATAAATATAACTTAATATGAATTTTTGTCAGGTGATCGACTGTAAATCTTTGAACGTGATAGTCTCTGCTCAAAAGAACTGACTACATTATGGACTAACCGTATCTCGTAGACTGAGTAGAATCGATTTTATTCGACCGCGCTCCCCTCCCCAAACTCTTGCTCTTAAAACTAAAAGCTCCAGCTCGCGTTCGGCCCCCTGCTACTGCAGCGGTTATTGTAAACCCAGAACCTTGGTTTATTCAAACTATGTTTGCGAGGACTTTTATAATCATTCAATATGCTCAGTATAATTATGTGAAATTATCACCATACAAGTCTATTCATATTGGAAATTGAAAATTCGCTTCTATATTGCATAAATTATACACAGGCAAAGTACCCCATTAATAAATGAATGATATAGAATACTCATAAAGATATTAATTCAACTCAAGGATTATCGAACTATATTATATAAATATATCATAAGTATTCAATATACTCTCACTTATAATCTATTGTAATGAACGCGAAATAATTATTTTTACCATCGCAGACGATATCAATAATAAATAGGATGTGGTTTAGGGAATAGCGAGTGCGAAGCCTCCGCACCTTACAATAACCGAGGGAAGATTACTAAAATAAGATTTTTCATCCCTTATTAATTCACACACTTCCATTTATCAAGGGGCCCTTAGAGAATATTCTATAGTGCGAGTTTACACCAAATATGGATACGGATATCTGGTTACCATCCATCTTCACATACGAAGAATACTTATGAAAAATTTTAAAAATGGCTCATTTAAATACTTACAACTTGCCAAGACTTACATCTCTCTGTATTTCTCGATACCATCAGGTTTAGATCGATATCTGCTTTAAATAGACCAAGAACTTATCCATGTCGCTCGTCCTCAAATATTTAAAATAGCTTCCTTGGACAAGATTGCGTCTGTTCAATCTTTTTCAATAGTCGTTCCACGCTCGCTCTAAAGTCTCTCGACTCTTGTTTTATACGCCTCATGATATCTTCAATTACTAGCAGGTGACCTTTCAGCATAATTTGGTAACGCCTATCATTTAAACATTTGTTGGTGCTTATAATTTTGGAGTGAGAAGTCATCTCCACTCAGGGAACGAGTATCTTCTTTCAATGTTTGGATCGTAGATCTTTATAATCGAACTCACCCTTATCACTGTAGATAGTTCTATCTTGAGCATTCCTCAACTCTAATATGGAATTTGAGTATACCGATAGTACGCAACTGTAACTTAGATATTATAAATGATAATGAATGTGTAATAGAGATATTATTTTAAATTAATTTAGGTGATATATGTTTATTAAATATTAAATGATACCTCGCTTTTATGGTGAAGTGTCAGCTTTGATAACGAAATAATACTTACTGTAAAGTATTGGAAGAAGGTGAATTAACCTGTATCTATATTCATACAGTATTAGACCCTCGTCACATCACCTTCAACAAGGACATTGGATTTCGTCAGTTACTTACTTAATTATAGAGTTACAGTAAATAAAACATATTAGTCTGTATACATTTATAAATTGATTCTTTGAAACTTACAATTTATTATTGAATAATCATTATATTTATAATATAATTAATTTTTATATTTTTAATAATATATTAAATAATGTAATCTGTGTTAAAATATGGTAATATACGTTAACCCTGCTATCAAACCCTTTAAGATTATCCTTAATAATTTAGTTGATGGTTAAGTCTATATAGTATTTTATTATTCATTATATTTTATTGTTTTATTATTATACTATAAATAATGTATGTATTTTAATATAGAAACTTTGTAATATAATATTAATGCGTAAAAATTTGTTAGTCAATGATTTATAATATAAGTTATTACTGATAATATGTTAAATTAAATGCTATTTAAAATGAAAAACTAGCATATAGATTTTACTTTCCCTTAAAACTTATACGTATATATTAAAAAGGTTTTAATTAAAATATATTCGTACTACAATTTATATAAATATAAATTAGTTATATAACAGAAACTCTGTGTGTTTTAATTCTTACATTAAAAATAATATAAAGTATATTTATAACAAAAAATATGACATAGGATAAATAATATTAAAACAATAAACCACAATACCATAAAAGTCTATTAAAATTAAAAAAATATTAAAAGAAAAGAAAAATAGTATTTGTTAAATAAATATATGAGTTAAACTAGTAAAGCAGAAAGTATAATAATAGTCAGTTAAAGTTCAGTTATAAGGTTAAAAGCAGTTAAGCAATAAAGTTAAATACAAGTAAAGCTCAGGATAATAAACATAAAAGCATAATCTAAAAACCCTACTAGTATGTTTAGGTATAACACCTCATATTTTATGATTCTATCTGATATTATTTAATTTATAAAGCTTTATAATCTTTATTTAATTTTGGATCAGTTCATTAGGAAGTATAATCCAGATAGTTTAAAAACTACAGTAAAAAGTTCAGTAAGAGTTAAATATCAGATATAAAGGCTATAGAGTTAGTATAAAGCAGTAAAGTCTAAGGTGAAGTTAAAGAAGTAAAACAGTTAATTAAAGCTGAGGTAAGCAAGTATAAACAATAATGCAATACTAATCCTAACTTCATTAGTGATTAGGTAATAAACACCTCTTATTAGTATTTTACTTGATATTATGCTTTAAAGGTATGATAATAAGGAGATGTTATTTAATATATAAAAATTCTCGTACTATAAATTGTATGTATAAAATGGAATGACTCATGTATAATTGAAAAAGAAATTTCTTAATAATTTAATATAAATAGTTTACTTGATATCATTAATTTTTACGTTACTAACGCAGGGCAATTGATCGGCGCACCAACTTTACCGCATGAATGCGAGACGGCGCACGGCGGTATATTACGCGGACACCGTGCTGTACTATACTTGCGGGCTTCACGACGGTACGTGACGTGGAGAATATTGCTGCATCTGCGGCGGCTCCACTCGGCGGTACGAGAGTTTCAGCTCATGGACGGGGTGACCTGCGGACGCAGGACTTCGGAACTTTCAGTGATAATTAACGTTTTGAGCGGTCTACATATTGATTCTCAAACTGTATATGTAACCTTTATAATTAATTTAATATATTATATTATATTAATGCCTATATAAGTGATTATAAAATATTAACTGATATAACTCATAGAGGAAGTATACATTTACTAGCAACTTATGTATAATACTTAATTATAGGCCTCTGGTAAACTAGTTCGAATCGCTCAGTGTACCTTATTTTATACCTAGGTAGACACCCATATATTAGGAGCACTATATATTTCATTAGCTCAAGGGTAGGGCTAGAAAAAGAGCTTGTGATAAAAATATTATTATAAGTTATATGGCACTTTACAGTTTATATAATTTGGCACTTAATGATGTGACAAATATACTCACTTATAGTAGCTATCTAATATATAGTATTATAGGTATCAATCTCATTACTTTATAGGTCATACTACATTGAGCTACACTTCACCCCATATCATTATTATATTTTAGTAGCCCCCCCCCCCCCCCATAAATATACTTCAATAATAGATAAATTGGCACTTACTTGCCACTCCACCTAGCACTCACTGGCACTCATAAGAATAATTCATTAGAACACTTATATATAAGTAAAATCGATAATTTACTAG
>JABUQX010020310.1:0-28574 GCA_015478945.1 Trachelipus rathkii | reverse complement strand
AGCGGCCAAAAAACTGTTGTTTAAAGCGACCAGCGAACGTTGCGAGCGTAGCTAGAAGAAAAAAACTGAATACTAATTTTTAGAAGAATCAACTAAAAGAAACTTAAACACGCACGACTACATTTCCTTCGAAACGTTGTAGATGCAGAGTGTCGTTACGTAAAGAGCCCATAAAAATACTTGTACGCGTTCATAATCAATTTTACGCTTAGGACATCGTAATTTGATAAGATTAAGGACAACGAAAAAACATTATTAAAAATAAACATGTATAGTTACCAAATCCTTTTAAACTATTATATTTTTTTATCTAAAGTTAGTACTTCCCTTAAAACCAAATTCTTGATTACGACATCTCAGCAAACTAAAGTAATTTTTCCTAAAAATAATCTAAAACTCATAAAAAAGGAGATTATGTTGAATGTGAAAATTAACCTTGTTTAAGACTAAAGAAAATTAAGAACAAGAAAAAAAAACAATTAATATTGCTTATGCGAATACCTGAATATCAATTTCTTTTTTAAAGGTAGCTCCTATTACGCTTCGATTCGGGGCACAAAATACACGTACTTATTCTACTTTCTTCGGGAGATGATGCAAATTAAATTTTGCGTTCCTTTAAGACGAGTTTTTATTTTCGAGGGCGATTTACTATATCTCATATTTATTTATTCTGCTTGAGATCCTCCATTCAACTTCAGTTTTCTACGAAAAATCAATTGCTAAAGGTAAAGCTTAACAAAATAAAAGAATTAAAAAAAAAAAGATAGCTAAAGGACGCCCATTTCCCTCGGAAACGTCGTCGTCATAAAAATAGTGACGTTTCGTAATTGCCCAAAATATGTACCTGACGTTTTAGAAATCCGGAAGTTATTCGTAGAAAATCGTTGAGCGTATTAAACGTTCCGATTTGTTGAGAAAAGAAAACTGAAAGTTTTCACGGATGATAGTTTATCGGAATGAAAGATTAAGGCAAATTAAGAACATAGAAAAAATAAAACAATTAATGACATGTGAATACCTAAAAAATGCAATTCTTAATATAAATTCGATCGTAAAGAGAAATCTTAAAGGTCCCCAATTACGCTTCGGTCGGGGCACAAAATAACGTAACTTTTTACTTCTCGCGAGATGTTGCAAAATAAATTTTTGGTTCATTAAGCGAGTTTTTTTTTCGGAGAAAACACTTAGATTGATTGATTAATATTTTATTATAATTTAGTCTCTCTTAATTCAGTTTGCTCTTGAAAAATAATTGTTATAACTAACAAACTTAAATTATAAAAAACGCACGACCCCCATTTCCTATTAGCTTTGAGCGATATTTTCATTAGTCAAAAAATTAACGTAAAAAAAAATCAAGTACCCCTCCTAAGGTAATCAGCGGGAGAACGAAAAATAAACGTATTCTCTAGCTCTCGGGAGATGGTGAAAAAATAAATTTTTTGATTCTGAGCCGAGTTTTTTCCCGAGAGAAACCCAAAAAAAAAATTATTACGGGATCTAAGTCTGCTGTGAAGAATTGCTAATAATAAGTTATTCACATAGTTGGATATTTTAATTTCCTTTTCGTTCTTAATTTCTTTAATGCTAACATTTTAGCTTATTAGTTTAGTGTTTGTTTAATAGATTGTTAGTTTTTTTATAGTTTAGTCTCCTTAAATTCCATTTTTTCGACTACATAATTTTTAGAAGGTGAAAACTAAATTAAAACAAATAATAAAAATATTGCACGACGGCCACATTTACCTCGTAAAAAGCTTCTCGTCGAACTAGTGCGGTTTCGGTAAAAGCCTAAAAGTAAATCACTCAAAACGCAGTTTTAGAATCCATTTTTTACCGCTTACAAACGTCGTTTAAAGCAATAATTAGTCGAATAGTGACGTTTCAATCTGGAAACGTTAAAGTCAAACAGAGGGTACATCAAACGTTCGATCTCCAAAAAGCGACCTCGGGAAAAAATTGAAATTTTTTTTTTCAAATTGTAACTTATACCTTCGACTTAAAACGGTACAGAATAGACGTCACTATAATAATAATTAGATACGCTTACGATAGTTCATCCCTGATATATCGCCGTCTTGAATTCGTTCGGAAGTCGGTTTTTGTATGGTAACTCGAGAAAAAGTATTCATAGTATATAGTGACGCCGTGCAGGAAATCCGCTCGATTTGAATCCCCTTTCGAGGATGTGCTCGTACATTACGAAACGTCACTATCGTAGTTTTTGAGGAAAAAAACGAAAAGCTCACGGATGAAAAGGGACGATGAAAATAGGAAAATAAAACACAAGAAAAAAATAACAAGTTAATGATAGTGAATACCTATGGATATCAAATTCTTAATAAAACGACGTAAAGAAATCTTATAAGGTCCCACTTACGCTATCGATCGGGGCACAAATAACCTAACTTTTTACTTCTCGAGAGATGTGTTAGCGCAATAATAAGTTTCGTTTTCCTTAAACGTAGTTTCTTTTCGAGGGGCGGAGTGCTAGACTTATTATATACTTATATTATTTGTTTAATTTTAAGATCTTCATTAAATTCAGTTTTCTATGAAAAATATTTTGAGTAAACTAAACAAAAATTAATTATAAAAACTACGCACGACCCCATTTCCGTGATTTAGGTTGAGGAATTCTTTTGCATACATTTAAGAAAATTTAACGTAACAAAAAATATTAAAGGTAACAGTCCTACGCGTTCACGTCGGGGAACAAAAATACAGCTTACGGGAGATGGCTTGGAAAATAAATTTGTTTGTCTTAAGCGAGTTTTTTCCGAGGAGAACCAAAAAAAATAAAAAAAATTAATTACGGAATCTAAGCTGTAAGGAAGTGCAATAATACGTTTTTCACATATTGGACTATTTATTTTTCTTCGTTCTTAAGTTTCTCTAATTCTTTTAAATTAATTTATCATGATCTCTGCCATCGATCTGAACTATTGTCAATATTGGGACTTCTTCCACTAGTCAAGATACCGAAGTCAATCTTCATATTAGATTTTCTAAAAAAAGAAAGTCTTCACAATTTATAAATTAGTATCTATTCAAATTAGTTATAAATTGCAACATAAATTTTGCAGATCACACGGCATGCCAAAAAGCATTCCCAGGATTTGCCTGACTAATATTAATATATAAAGATAACATAACTAAAATTTTCATGAATAAAAGTTGGAAATCAACAATTCGAAAATTTTTAAATGATATTAATATTATATTATACTATATTATTATATATTAATTTTTTTTATGAGTTTACTCTCCCTTAAATTCCATTTTCATCGATAAATAATTTTTTTAAAAATAACTTAATATTAAAAAAAAATGAATAAAACAATAATTGCACGGGAGCCAATTTACCTCGGAAAACGTCTTCGTCATATAGTGACTTTTCGTAAAAGCCCAAAATAAATAGAACTCTTACGCGTTTAGGATCCATTTTTTACGCTTAGAAAATCGTCGTTAAGCGTAATACTAGTTCCAATAGTTGACTTTTCATCGGAACCGTTTATAAGCAATAGGTCATAAATCAACATCGATCTCAATAAAGTCGACCTCGGGGAAAAATTGAATATTTTTTTTTCCAAAATTTTAACTTTATACTATCGACCTATAAACGGTTACAGAATATACGTCACTTATCAATATAATTAATACGCTTAACGATAGCTCATCCCTGAAAAATATTGCCGTTTAATCGTTCGAGGTCGTTTTTATGGCAATCGAGAAACGGTCATATATTATAGTGACGCCATAGAGGAAAAACCCGGCTCGATTGTCCCTCCGATGTCGTCTGTAATAACGAAACAGTCACTATCGTTCTTTGATTAACAAACACGAAAAGTTTCACGGAAAAGTTATGATGAAATTAGAAAATTAGAACATAGAAAAAAAACATTAAATAGATATGTGATGCACTTTAGGGTTTTAAATAATTATAAATCATCTACGTAAAAGAAATCTTAAGGTCCCCACTTACGCTTCGATCCGGGCACGAAATAACGATACTTTTTACTTCTCGGGAGATGTTTGCAAAATAAAATTTTTCTTCCTTAGCGAGTTTTTTTTTTCGAGGGCGAGTTTGCTTTATATATATATACTATAATTTTAAACATGCCATTTCTGCGAGCCGACTTTGTCTCCACTTTGTGCGGTGGTCTTTACGACCAAAAAACCGATGTTTAATTTGTCTAGGCGCCAATTCGCCGGCTTGACCGCGCTTAGCGAACAAGCTTGATCCGCTAGGAGCAAGAGATGCATAGCATCGTTGCGTTGTATATATTATTATTTTTTTTAATTTCGTCTCCCTTAAATTCAGTTTTAACAAGTAATAATAAATTTAGAGGATAAACAAAAAGATTAAATATGAATTTACACGACCCCCATTTCATATAGGCTTTGAGCGATTTTTTGCTACACTTTAAAATTAACGTAAAAAAAAATCTTAAAAACAGCCTAGGTACCCCTCCTACGGTTCACTCGGGGCACGAAATAACGTTACTCTCTACTTTTCCGGAGATGGTGAAAAATAATTTTTGTCTCCTTTAAGCGAGTCTTTCGTCCCGAGAGAAACCAAAAAGAAAAAAAGAATTAGGAAAAAGAATGTAAAGAATTGCTAATAATAAGTTATTCCCAACCCCCCCCCCCCCCTTATCTATTTATTGAAATTTTTCTTCGTCTTAATTTTCTGAAATTCAATTCTTTATAAATATTCTAAGAATATTTGATATTACTCTATTTTTTTTTATAGTTTAGTCTCCTTAAATTCCATTTTCTTCGAATAAATATTTGTAAAATTAACTAAATTTAAAAAAAAATATAACAAATATTGCAACGACGCCTCATTTACCTCGTAACGTTTCTCGTCGATTATAGTGAACGTTCATTAAAAACCTAAAAAAATCACTCAACGCGTTTAGAATCATTTTTAGCTTAAACCGTCGAAGGATAATAATAGTTTCAATTAGTGACGTTTCATTGGGAACCGTTTACTAACTCAAAGGTCTAATCAAAATCGATCTCCAAAAAGTCGACCTCCAAACGAAATTGAATTTTTTTTTTTTTCAATTTACATTATACCTTCGACTTATAAACGTTACAAAATAAACGTCAATATAATAATTAATACGCTTAACGATAGTTCGTCCATGAAAATATTGCCGTTTGATAGTTCGTTCGAGTCGTTTTTATGGTAATCGATAAACGTCATTATATATATAGTGACGCCGTAGAGGAAACCCGGCCCCGATTGATCCCCTCCGATGATCGTCTTGGTAATAACGAAAAGTCACTATCGTATTTTTGAGGAAAAAAACGAAACGTTCACGGATAAAGTTATGATGAAAGTTGTAAAAATAAGAACATTAGAAAAAAAACATTAATGATATGTTGAATACGTGCAATTCCAATGACTTAATTAAATAGTCGACTGGGTAAGAAATCTTTAAGTCCCACTTAGCTTCGATCGGGCCACAAAATAACGTAACTTTTTTGACTTCTCGGGAGATGTTGCAAAATAAAATTTTTCGTTCCTTAAGCGAGTTTTATTTTTCGGGCGAGTGTGCTCTATACTCTATATCCCATTATTTTAAAGCATTGCCAGTATGCTTGCGAGCCGACTTTCGTCTCCCACATTTGTGCGTGGTCTTTACGACCAAACCGATGTATGAATGTCTAGGCCGCCAAATCGCGGACTGACCGCGCTTAAGAGAACAAGCTTGATCCGCTAGGAGCAAGAGATGCGTAGCATAAATTCTTTCGATATAATTATATTTTTTTTAATCTAAGTCAGCCGATAATTCATCTGTCATTGATGAACGATTTTTTAGAGTTAACTAACAAAAATCTAATGATAAAAACTACGCACGACCCCATTTCCTATAGGCTTTTAGCGATTTTTTTTGCTAACACTTTAAAATTACGTTAAAAAATGTTGAAAGTTACCCTCCTACGGTTCACTCGGGGCACGAAATAAAGTTACTCTCTACTTCGACGGACGATGGTTTTAAAAATAAATTTTTTTGTTCGCGAGTTTTTTTCCCCGAGAGAAACCAAGAAAAAAAAACAACAAAAAAACAATTACGGAAATCTAAGCCGTAAAGAATGCTAATAATTAAAGTTATTAACATATTAGGATATTTATTTTGTTCGTTCTTACTTTGTTAAAAACTTAGTTCAATTATAATATATCATGCTCTAATTTATTTAATAATTATTTTTATAGTTTGAGAGAGATGCATTTTTAGTTATAATAATTTTTGAGGTAACTTAACATTAAGAAAAATAAATCAAAAAATATTGCACGACGCCGATTTACCTCGGAAACGTCCTCGTCTTATAGTGACGTTTCGTAAAAGCCAAAAATAAATCACTCTACGCGTTTAGAATAATACATACGACTTAACGAATGCTTCATCCCTGCAACATATTTGCGCCGTTGATCGTTCTGAGGTTCGTTTTTAATGGTAACTTCGAGAAAACGTCATTATGATCTATAGTGACGCCTCAGAGGAAAACCCGGCTCGATTGAACCCCTACGAGGATCGTCTCGGTAATTACGAAGAACGTCAACGCTATCGTATTTTTGAGGAAAAACGAAAAAGCTTCACAGATAAACACGTCGTCTAAATATCCAATATCCAGAACTATAGGAAAAAAAATAACAAGTAAATGATATGTGAATACCTGACTATCAATTCCTAAAATAAAATATTGACGTAAAGAAATCTTAAAGGTCCCACTTACGCTTCGATCGGGCGGCACAAAATACCGTAACTTTTTACTTCTCGGGAGTTGTTGCAAAATTAATTTTTTTTTTCCTTAAGCGAGTTTCTTTACCGAGAGCCAATTGCTTATATTTAATTATATTTTTTTTAATTTAGTCTTCCCTAAATTTCAGTTTTCAATGAAAAAAATTTTTAGAGGTAACTAAACAAAAATTAATTATAAAACACTCGCCACGACCCCTTTCCATAGGCTTAAGCGATTTGTTTCTACACTTTAAACAAATAACGGGAAAAAAAATAATTAAAGGTACCTCTCCTACGGTTCCACTCGGGGCAGGAAATAACGTTACTCTCTACTATTTCGGGAGATGGTGAAAAATTAAATTTTTGTTCCTTAGATAAGTAATTACATGAAAGAACACAAAAAAAAAATAATTACGGAATTAAAGCCTGTAAAAGAATGCGTAATCATAAAGAATTATCAATATTGGATATTTTATATTTTTTTCGTTCTTATTTTTCTTGCAATTTAATTTTTATCATGATAAAGTCATTTTGACATTAATTATTTTTATAGTTTAGTTCTCCCTTAAATTCCTTTTCTTCGATAAATAATTTTTAGAGGTAACTAAATTAAAAAAATAATAAAAATATTGCACGACGCCCCTTTACCTCGGAAACGTTCTCGTTATATAGGTGACGTTTCGTAAAAGCCAAAATAAATCACTCTACTCCGATTAGAAGCCATTGCTCTAGGCTGTAGAACGTCGTTAAGCCGTAATAAATAGTTCCATAAGTGACGTTTCATGCGGGACCGTTATAACTCAAAAGGTATAAATCAAAATCGATCTCCAAAAAGTCGACTTCAGAATTGAAATTTGTTTTTTTTGAATTTAACTTTATACTTCGGACCTATAACGGTACAGATAAAACGGCACTCGATAATAATAATTAAATACGCTGAACGATAGTTCATCCCTGAAAAATAATATTGCCTTTTGATCGTTCGAGGTCGTTTTTATGGGAATCGAGAAACGTCATTAAAATTCCATTTTCTACGATAGAGGAAACCCGGCCTCGATTGAACCCCTACGAGGATCGTCTCGGTAATTACGAAACGTCACTATCGTATTTTGAGGAAAACAACGAAAAGTTCACGGATACACGGTCTAAATATGAAATAGGAAAAATATAAGATAAAAAAACTAGAAAAAAATACACGATATAATATATGTGTACCGGAATTATCACATTCCTTATATAAATATCGACGTAAAGAAATCTTAAGGTCCCCACTTACCGCCTTCGCTCGGCACAAAATAAACGCCACTAATTTTTTAACTTTACGGGAGATGTTGCAAGAAAGAATTTTCGTTTCCTTAAGGCGATTTTTTTCGAGAGCGAGTGTTGCTTTATAGTATATTATGTATTATTTTTTTTAATTTGTCTCCCTTAAATTCGGTTCTATGAAAAATAATTTTTAGAGGTAACTAAACAAAAATTAAATTTAAAAACCTACGCCGACCCCCATTATCCTATAGGCTAGTTGTGCGATTTTTCATTACAACTTTTGAAAAATTAACGCTCACAAAAAATAATTAAGATACCCTCCTAACGGTTCACTCGGAGCACGAAATAACGAGTTTAAAAACTCTTACTTTTAGGGAGATGGTGAAAATAAATTTTTTTTGTTCCTTTAAGCGAGTTTTTTCCCGAGATAAACCAAAAAGAAAAAAATATATTACATAAATCTAACTGTAAGAATTGCTAATAATAAGTTAGTAACTATTGGATATTTATTTTTCTTCGTTCTTAATTATTTTTTAAATTCTAATTATTATTATATTAAATATACTATGATTATTATTTACATTAATTTTTATAGTTTAGTTCTCCCTTAAATCATTCTTACTAATCATAACTAGGTAACTTAAATTAAAAAAATAATAAAAATATTGCACGACTTTACCTCGGAAACGTTCTCGTCGTATAGTGACGTTTCGTAAAAAGCCCAAAATAAATCACTCAACGCGTTTAGAATCCATTTTTTTACGCTTAAAACGTCGTTAAGCGTAATAATGAGGTTTCAATCCAGTGACGTTTCATCGGAACAGTTTATAACTCAAAAGGTATAATCAAAATCGAATCACCAAAAAGTTCGAATCGGGAAAATGAATTGTTTTTTTTTAATTTTTAACTTATACCTATCGATTTGTAAACGTACAGAATAAAACGTCCACTATAATAATAATTGAAACGCTTAACGTATTCATCCTGAAAATATCGCGTTGATCGATCGAGGTGCGTTTTTATGGTAATCGAGAACGTCATTAGTTATAGTGACGCCGTTCGAGGAAACCCGCCTCGCTTGATCCCGCTCGAGGATCGTCTCGTATTCGAAACGTCACTATCGTATTTTGAGGAAAAAAACGACAAGTTCCGGATAAAGTTATGATGACAATTTAGGAAAAAATTAAGAACATAAGAAACAACATAAAGCAATTGAATGATAATGTGAATACGTGAATAATCAGTCTTAACTATAAATTAATCGAACGTAAAGAAACTCTTAAAGGCCCCACTTTACGGCATCGATACGGGGACAAATAACGTAACTTTTACTTCTCGGGAGATGTGAAAAAATAAATTTTTCGTTCCTTAAGCCTAGTTTTTTTTCGAGGGCGAGTGTGCTTAAGATCATATCATATTATTATTATTTTTATAATTAGTTAGTTTAATATCAGTTTTCTATGAAAAATAAGTTTTTAGAGATAACTTAAACAAAAATTTAATTATTAGAACAACACGCACGACACCCATTTCCTATACGCTTTGAGCGATTTTTTGCTACACTTTATAAATTAACCGTAAAAAAAATAATTTAAAGTCTACACCGTACAAACGGGGCCACGAAATGAACGTTACTCTCTACTTTTTCGGGAGATGGTGCTAAAATAAATTTTTTGTTCTTAAGCGAGGTTTTTTTTCGAGAGAACCAAAACAAAAACAAAAAAAACAAATTACGGGAATCAAAGCCTGTAAAGAATTGCTAAAAATACAAATCCACATATGGAAATTTATTTTTTCTTCGTTCTAATTTTTCTGTAAATTCCTTATATTATCATTATCTATACTATATTTATTTACATTAAATATTTTTTATAGGTTTAGTCTCCCTTAAATTCCATTTTCTTCGATAAAAAATTTTACCAATGTAACCTAAATTTAAAAAAAATAATAAATAATATTGCACGACGCCATTTACCTCGGAAACCCGTTCTCGTCTTAAAGTGGACTTCGTAAAAGCCCAAAATAAATAACTCTACGCGTTTAGAATCCTTTTTTTACGCTTAGAACGTTTAAGCGTAATAATAGATCCAATAGTGACGTTTCATCGTAACCGTTTATAACTTCAAAGGTCTAAATCAAAATCGATCTCCAAAAAGTCGACATCGGGAAAAATTGAAATTTTGTTTTTTTCAAATTTTAATAATATACCTTTCTCTCTCTCTCTCTGGTACAGAATAAACGGAACTATAATAATAATTAATACGCTTAACGATAGTCCATCCCTGAAAATATTGCCGTTTATAAGTCGTAACGGTACTTAAGTTAAAATTTGAAAGAAAAAATTTCAATTTTTCCCGAGGTCCACTTTTTGGAGAGCGATTTTGATTTAGACCTTTTGAGTTTTAAACGGTTCCGATGAAACGTCACTATTGGACCTATTATTACGCTTAACGACGTTCTAGCTAGCGTAAAAAAATGGATTCTCAAACCGCGTAGAGTGATTTATTTTTGGCTTTTACGAAACGTCACTATAAGACGAGAACGTTTCCGAGGTTAAATGGGCGTGTGCAAGTAATTTTTATTAGTTTTTTTAATTTAGTCACCTCTAAAAATTATTTATCGAGGAAAATGGAATTTAAGGGAGACTAACTATATAGAAAATACATTATGTAAAATAAAGTATAGTAATAAATTAAATATAAAAAATTAAGAATTTAGAAAATTTACGAACGCATAAGAAAAATACGAATACTCCAATATGTGAATAACCTTATTTATTAGCAATTCTTTACAGGCTTAGATTCCGTATTGTTTTTTTTGTTTTTTTTTTGTTTCTCTCGGGAAAAAAACTCGCTTAGGGAAAAAAAATTTATTTTCACCATCTCCCGAAAAGTAAGAGCAGTAACGTTATATCGTTTGCCCGTGAGTGAACCGACTCAGGAGTAGTCCATTTAAATTTTTTTTTACGGTAATTTTAAGCTGTAGACAAAGAAAATCGCTCAAAGCCTATAGGGAATGGGGGTCGTGCGTAGTATTTGTAATATAATTTTTTGGTTTAGTTACCTCTAAAAACTATTTTTCATAGAAAACTGAATTTAAGGGAGACTAATTAAAAAAAACATAATAATATTATATATAAACACACTCGCTCTCGAAAAAAAAAAAAATAGCTTACAGGGAACAGAAAAATTTATTTTGCCAACAATCTCCGAGAAAGTAAAAATTTAACGTTATTCTGTGCCCGATCGCATCGCGTAAGTGGGACCTATTAGATTTGATACGTCGAGGGAATCTTATTAAGAATTGATTTTGTTTTTGAAATGTTCTTAATCATTTGCGTGGGGAACGGTCTTTAATATTTTCTAATTTTGCATCCTTAACTATTACTCCAAGTGAACCTTGCGTTTTTTTCCTTCAAAATACGAAGTGACGTTTTCGTACAATTACCGAGACGATTCTCGAAGGGGCTCACATCGAGGCCCGCGGTCCTCTACGGCTCACATAGATATATGACGTTTCTCGTACCAGTTAAAAACGACCTCGAATCGATCAAACGGGCAGATTGATTTTCAGGATGAACTAGCGTTAGACGTATTAATTATTCATGTTATAGGGAGTTTATTCTGTACCGCTTTATAAGTCGAAGGATATAGTTAAATTAAAAAATAAAATTCAATTTTTCCCGAGGTTCGACTTTTTGGTGATCGATTTTGATTATACCTTTGAGTTATAAACTGTTCCGATGGTCGAACGTCACTATTGAAACTGATTATTACGTTTACCGAGTTTTAAGCGTAAGAACAATGATTCTAAGCGTTGAGTGATTTATAGTTTGGGACTTTTACGAAACGTCATATTACGACTGAGAACGCTTTCCAGGTTAAATGGGGCGTCGCTGCAAATATTTTTTATTATTCTATTTTTAATTTAGTTACTCTAGAATTATATTATATCGAAAGGAAAATGGAATTTAAGGGGCGACTAAAACTCTAAAGAAAGCCTGGATTTAAGAAAGAAAGAATTGAGGATGATAATATTAGGAATTTATGAAACTACAGACTAAAAGAATGGGAACGATGTGACTAACTTAAATTAGTTGTAAAATAATCACGCGTCGCGTAATTAATTTTTTTTTTTTTTTGGTTATATCTCAGGAGGCAAAAAAAACTCGCTTCAAAGGACAAAAAAAATTCTATTTTTCACCCTCCCGAAAGAGAGTAAGTAACCGTTATTTTCGCTGTCGATCGTGAACCGAGTAGGAGGGTACCGCTTAATTCATTTTTTTTACGTAATTTTTTAAAAGTGTAATAAAAATCGCTCAAAAGACTCAATAGGGGAGGGTTTTTTGTTTTGTATTAATATTTTGTTTCTTTACCTCCTGAAATTATTTTTTTCATAGAAAACTTGAATTTAGTTGCTAAATTAAAAAATAATAATAATTTATAAAGCACACTCGCCCTCCGAAAAAAGAACTCGCTTAAGGAGATACGAAAAATTTATTTTGCAACATCTCACGAAGAAGTAAAAAATTACGTTATTGTGCCCAGATCGAAGCGTAGTGGGGACCTTTAAGATGCTTTACGTCGCGATATTTAGATTAAGACAATGCCTATCATGGTTAACATATCATAAGTTGTTTATTTTTTTCTTGTCTGTTCTTATTTTCCTAATTTGTCATCATGACTTTAATCATGCTGGAACTCTTTCGCTTTTTTTCTCAAAATACGCAATAAGTGACGTTTCGAAATTACCGAGACGTCTCCCGTAGGGCTTCACACTCGAGCGGGTTTCCTCTACGGCAGATCACATCAACTATAATGACGTTCTCGAATTACATAAAAACGACTCAGGAAGATCAAACGCAATATTTTCAGGGATGAACTTTCGTTAAGCGTATTAATTATTAGTATAGTGACGTTTATTCTGTACCGGTTTATGAGGTCGAAGGGTATAAGTTAAAATTTCAAAAAAAAATGATCAATTTTTCGAGGATCGGACTTTTTGGCGATCGTTTGATTTAGACCTTTTGGAGTTATAAACGGGTCGATGAAACGTCACTATTGATATTATTACGCTTACGACCTTTTCTCAAGCGGTAGAAAATGGATTCTAATCGGCGTTAGAGACTGGAATTTATTTGGGACTTTTACGAAAAACGTCACTATATGACGAGGAAGTTTCCGAGGTAAATGGGCGTCGTGCAAGTATTTTTATTATTTTTTTTAAATTTAGTTACCTCTAAAAATTATTTACGAAGAAAAAAGAAGCTTTAAGGAAGACTAAAATATAAAAAATAAATTAATGGTAAATTTTATTAATAATTAGATACATGAAATAATATTAAGAATTTTAAGAAAATTAGAACGAAAAAAATAAGAATATCCAATATCGTGAATAAACTTATTTATTAGCTAATTCTTTACAGGCTTGAGAGCTCCGTAATTATTTGTTTTTTTGGTTTCTTCGGGAAAAAACTCGCTTAAGGAACAAAGATTTTTTATTTTTCGACCATCTCCCGAAAAAGTACGAGAGTAACGGTGTATTTTCGTGCCCCTGAGTGAAAACCGGTAGGAGGGTACCTTTAATGTATTTTTTTACGTTATTTTAAAGTGTAGCAAAAAATCGCTCAAAAGCCTATAGGAAAATGGGGGTCCGTGCGTAGTTTTTAAATTAATTATCTGTTGTAGTTACCTCCTAAAATTATTTTTCATTTGAAACCGGGAATTTAAGGGAGAGGGACTAATTAAAAAAGAATCAATTTTAATATATTAGTAAAGCACACTCGCCCTCGAAAAAATAAACTCGCTTTAACGGAACGAAGAATTTATTTTGAAACATCCCGAGAAGTAAAGTTAGCGTTTTTTGAATGCCCCGATCGGAAGCGTAGTGGGACCTTTAAGATTTCTTTAAGTCGATATTTATATTAAGAAATGATATTCAGGTATTCACATACCTCATGAATGTTTACATTTTTTCTATTGTCAGTCTGTTCTTAATTTTTCCTAATTGTCATCATAACTTTATCTGTGAACTTATTCGTATTTTTCCTCAAATACGATAGTGAACGTTTTCGTATCTACCGGACTATCCTCGTAGGGTCATCGAGGCCGGGTACCTTACGGGCGTACCTATACTAGAATGACGATTCGTCGAAGTATACCATAAAATAAACGACCTCCGAACGAATCAAACGGCAATTTATTTCAGGGATATGACTTCGTTAGAAGCATATTATTATTCTAAACGCGTAGAGTGATTTATTTTGGGCTTTACGAAACGTCACTATAAGACGAGAACGTTTCCGAGGTAAATGGGGTACACGTTCGGCAGTTTTTTCATTCATTTAATTTTTTTAAATTAGTTACTCTAAAAATTATTATCGAGAAAGTAGAATCTTAGGAGACTAACTATAAAAATCAATTAACTGTAAAATAAATAATAGTAAAGAAAATGAAAATAATTAAGAATTTAAGAAATATTAAGAACGAAGAAACAATAAATATCCAATATGTGGATAACTTATTATTAGCAATTCTTACAAGGCTTAGATTCCGTAATGTTTTTTTTGTTTTTTTTTTCCGGTTTCTCTCGGGATAATAACACTGGCGAACAAAAAATTTTTGTTTACCATCTCCCGACAGTAGTCAGAGTAGTAAGTTATTTCGTGCCGAGTGACCGTGGAGGGGTACCTATGAATATTTTTTTTACGTTAACTTTTTAAGCTGTAGACAAACAATACGCTCAAAAGCTCATAGGATATGGGGTCGTTATGTAGTTTTTTATAATTAAGTTTTTTATACCTTCTAAAAATTATTTTTCGTTTAAAACTGGAATTTAGAGGAGACTAAATTAACAAAAATCGATTAATATAATACAAGCAACGATTGCTATGCATCTCTTTGGGTCCTAGCGGAATCAAGGCTTGGTTCGCTAAAGAGCGCACGGTCAAGCCGGCCGAATGGCGCCGTAGACAAGAATTACACATCGGTTTTTTGGTGCGTAAAGACCCCACCGCACAGTGAGACAAAGCGGCATCGCGAAATGGACCATGTTTAAAATTAATTAGGCATAGATAAGCACAATCGCCCTCGAAAAAAACCTCGCTTAAGGAACGAAAAATATATTTTGCACAACATCTCCGGAAGTAAAAAAGTTACGTTTATTTGTGGCCCGATCGAAAGCGTAAGTGGGGACTTAAATTTCTTTATCGTCGATATTTATATTAAGAATGGATATTCGCGTTAATGTCACATTATTGTTTTTTTTTTTCTATGTTCTTAATTTTCCTATTTATATCATAAATAATCCGTGAACTTTTCGTTTTTTCCAAAATGCGATGTGACTTATTCGTTATTACCAAGACGCATTCGAGGGGAGCAATCTGAGCCGAGCGTTTCCTCTACGGCGTCACTTTAATATAATGACGTTTCTCGATTACCATAAAAACGACATCGAACGATCAAACGGCAATATTTTCATGGTATTAACTATTCCGTTAAAGCGTCGATTAATTATATATACTATGCTGGGACGTTCATTCTGTATACGGTTTATAAGGTCGAATGGTAATAGTTAAGAATTTGGACAAAAAAAAAATTCAATTTTCCCGACGGTCGACTTTTTTGCGAGATCGATTTTGAATGTAGACTTTTGAGTTATAAACGGTATCCAATGAAACGTCAACTATTGAAACTATTTGAATACGCTTAACGACGTTTTCGCTAAAAAATGAGAAATTTCACGCCGTTGCAGTGCAGTCTATTTTAGGCTTTTTACGGAAAGGCGTACACTATACGCGAGAACGTATACGAGGTTGTAATAAGGGCGATCGTGCAATATATTTTATTATTTTTTTTAATTAGTTACCTCTAAAAATTTTATTTATCGAAGAAAATGGAATTTAAGGAAAACCAAAAGATAAAGGAAAAAAACGATGTAAATAAATTTTAGGTCAAGGTTAAGATAATATTAAGAACGTTTTAAGAAAAATTAAGAACGAAGAAACATAAGATATCCAAAGGTACTTGTGAATAACTATTTATCTAGCAATTTTCTACAGGCTTTAGATTCCGTAATTTAATTTTTTCTTTTTTTGTTTCTCTCGAGGAAAAAACCTCGCCTTAAGGAAACAACACAAATTTATTTTTCCCACTCCCGAAACAGCTTAGGTAAGTACTGTATATTTCGTGACGCCGAGTGAATCGATTAGAGGGTTACCTTTAAATATTTTTTTTCACGTTTATATTGATTCAATGCACTACAACGACAAAGGCTTAGGAAATGAGGGGTCGTTGATGTGAGTTTTTATAATTAATTTTTTGTTTAGTTACTCTAAAATTATTTTGTCGTTGAAACTGAATTTATAGGGAGACTAATTAAACAAAAATAATAATATATACAAGCAACGATGCTATGCATCTCTTGCTCCTAGCGGATCAAGCTTGTTCGCTAAGCGCGGTCAAGCCGGCGAATTGGCGCCTAGACAAATTAAACATCGGTTTTTTGGTCGTAAAGACCACCGCACAAAGTGGAGACAAAGTCGGCTCGCAGAAATGGCATGTTTAAAATTAATAGGATATAGATAAAGCACACTCGCCCTCGAAAAAAAAACTCGCTTAAGGAACGAAAAATTTATTTTGCAACATCTCCCGAGAAGTTAAAAGTTACGTATTTGTAGCCCCGATCGAAGCGTAAGTGGGACTGTTAAGATTTTCTTTACGTCATAAGTTTATATAAGATTTGATATTATCGTATTCACATGACATTAATTGTTTATTTTTTGTATTATTTCTTAATTATTTCCTAATTTTTCATCTTCTTTTAGCTCAACTTTTCCGATTTTTAAATCAAAATTACAGATAGTGACTTTTCGTTATTACCAAGACGATCATCGGAGGGGATCAATCGAGGCCGGGTTTCTCTACGGCGTCACTATAATATAAAGACGTTTTCCGATTACCATAAAAACGACCGCGAACGATCAAACGGCAATATTTTTACGCTTCGAGCATCGTTAAGCGTAATTAATTATTATTAAATAGGACGTTTATTCTGTACCGTTTATAGGTCGAAGGTCTATAAGTTAAAATTGAAAAAAAAAAATTCGATTTTTCGCCGAGGGTCGACTTTTTGAGAATTCGATTTGTGATTTAACCTTCTTGAGTTATAAGGTACGAATGAAACTCACTAATGGAAATTTATGACGGCTTAACGACGTTCGAATGACGTAAAAAATTGGATTCTACGCGGTAGATCATTATTTTTTGCGGCTTTACAGAACGTCACGATATGACGAGAACTGATTTCCGATAAATGGGGGTGTCGCATATTTGATTTATGATTAAATTAAATTTAGGTTAATGATGAAATTAAATACAGATGAAAATGGAAATATTAAAAAAGAGTAAAGTATTTAAAAAAAATTATCTAAATTAATCATCTAACATGCATCATGTAAATATCATTTTAAAAATTTTTAATTCGATTTTGAATTTCACTTTGATTTTTCTTAATTAAATCAAGTGAAAGTTCTTTTTATTTACTATAATTCAACGGCCAAATTCCTGGGAATGCTTTTGGCATGCTGTGATCATGCAAAATCTGTAGCTATTTCGTATTAGATTTTTCTGATCTATTTTTATAAATTGGAAAGGATTTCATTTATAGAATCTAAACAATAGGGGTGACTTCGGCAAACTTGAATTAGTCAAGGGTGTCGCGAATTGGAAAAGAAGTTGGAGATCCACTGGATTAGAACATAAGCTAAATAAGTAATAATTTAATAATTCAAGCACGTTGAAAAAAAAATATAGATATCAATTATATATTATTAGCAATCTCTTTAGCTTTTCAGCAAGTATTTTTTATTTTTGGGTTTCCTCTCGTTAAAAAAAACTCGCTTAAAGGAAACAAAAAACATTTTTATTCTTTCACACATCTCCAACGTTATTTGTTCCCCTGAACGCTGACCGTCCGTTACGGAGCTACTTTATAATTTTTTACGTAATTTTTTGAAGTGTAGCAAAAAATCGCTCAAAACCTATAGGAAATGGGAGTCGTGCGTAGTTTTTATAATTAATTTTTGTTTAGTTACCATACTAAAAAAATTTTTTATTAGGAAAAAACTGACTCTAAAGAAGAACTAAATTAAAACAGTTACAAATAATAAATGTAAATGCTACTCAGGCTCAAAACCTAATTAAGGAAACGAAACAAATTCGTTCTGAGGTTATTTTGAAGTAACTGATTACGTTAATTTTGTGCACCGATCGAAGCGTAAGTGGGGACCTTTAAGAATTCTTTACGTCGATATTTATTTAAGAATTGCTATTCAGGTATTCACATATCACTAATTGTAAGTTTTTTCTTTGTTCTTAACTTTTTATTTTGCATCTTATGTTCATAGGAAACATGGTTTTTTTCCACTTCTCAAAATACCGGATAGTGACGTTTCGTTTTAATTACCGAGCGATCACTCGAAGGGATCAATCGAGCGCGGAAAATTCCTCTACAGGCCGTCACTAGATAATAATGACGTTTACTCGATTACCACTAAAAAAACACGGACTCTCAGAACGTCAAACGCGATACTGTCAGGGATGAACTATCGTTAAGCGTATTAGATTTTATTATAGGTGCACGTTTATTCTGTACCGCTTATAAGTCGAAGGTATAAGTTAAAATTTGAAAAAAAAAAATCTCAAACATTATTTACCCGAGGTCGACTTTTGAGATCGAGTTATTGATTTAGACTTTTGACGTTATAAACGTTCCAATGAAACGTTCACTATTGAAACTATTATTACGCTAATCGACGTTTAGGCCACGTAAAGAATGGGATTCAACGCCGATTGAGTTGATTTATTTTAGGCTATTACGAAAACGTACACTAATACGACGCAGAACGTTTACGAGGATAACGATGTGATCGTTCGTGCAATATTTTTTATTATCTTTTTTTCTTAATTAAAGCTTACCTACTAAAGATTATTATCGAAGAGCATAAAATGAATTAAGGCGCACATACTATAAAGCAAAACTACATGTAAAAATACTATAGTAATAAAGATATAGAAAAAATTAAGAATTTAGAAAAAATTAAGAACCAAGAAAAAAAATCAATATCCAATATGTTGAAGTAACTTATTATAGCAATATCTTTACAGCTTAGATTCCCGTAATAATTTATTTTTTATTTGCGGTTAACTCTCGGGAAAAACTCGCTTAAGGAACATAAAAAATTATTTTTCACGCTCATCTCCGAGAAGTAGAGAAATAACGTATATTTCGTTCCCGAAGTGTAACCTAGGAGGTACCTTTAATTTTTTTTTTACGTAAATTTTAAAGTGTAGCAAAAATCGCTCAAAGCCTATAGGAAATGTCGGGGGTCGTGCTAGTTTTCCATGAATTTTTGGACCTTCCCATGCATCTACGGTATATTTCATGGGAAAATTGAATTAAGAGAGAGTCATGTAAAAAATAATAAGTTAATATATAAAGACACTCGCCCCTCGAAAAGAAAAACTCGCTTAAGGAACTAAAAATTTATTTTTTGCAACATCTCCCGAAATGTAAAAAGTTACGTTATTTTGTGCCCCGATCGAAGCGTAAGGGGGGACCTTTAAGATTTCTACGTCGATATTTTTATTAAGAATTGATATTCAGGTATTTATATATCTCTTACTTAATTGTTATTTTCTCTATGTTCCGAATGCTTCTAAATTTTCATTCTTACCTAGTTGAGTGGAACTTTTCATTTTTTTCACACAATTTGTCAAAGGAACGATTAATACGCTCAACGATTTTCTACGACAGTACTTGAAAAATGGTATTTCTAAACCGTAGTCAAATATTTTTTTGGCATTTACGAAAAACACGTCCACTATATTACAACGCGTTTCGAGGAATGGGCGTCCGTGCGATGTTTTTTTTCTTAATGTTTTGTATTAAGATAAGTTACCTCTAAACAAATTGATTTTTCGTAGAAAACTCGAACTTGAAATGGAGATAAGCGTAGAAAAAATAATGAAGCTATAAAATTTGTCCAAAAAAAACTCGCTTAAGAACGAAAAATTTATTTGCATCATCTCCTCGAGAATGCTAAAACATCTCCCGAGAAGTAAAATGTTGCCCCGATCGAAGCGTAAGAGGGTATCCTTTCGATTAGAATCGATATTTCGGAATATTGATATATCATACTAAATTGTTTCTTTCTTTGTTTCTTTAATTTTTCTTAGTCTTAATATTAATTGTATCATACATTACCGAAAAAACACCGTCTCAGTATTCTTTTTATCTTTTTTTTTGATGTTTGTTAGGAAATATTTACTTGTAGTTACCCCGTAAAACAAATATTTTTCACTAGAAATTGGGTTTAAGGAGACTAATTATATATACACAAAAAAATCTAATAATTGAATTAATAGGAAATTGATACATAACGTGATTTTATACATTATTTTATTACGTTGTCCTTAATCTCTATTCAATTAGCGATGATTCTAAAGCGTACAAAAAAGGTTAGATTATAGAGAGCGTTAAAGTATATTTTTTATGGAGGCTTCTGTCACGTAACGCACACTAATGCAGAACACCAACGTTGCCAAGAAATTGGAGTAACGTGCTGTTAGTTTTTAATTTCTTTTAGCTTTTACTTCTAAAAACTATATTAATGCTATTCTGGTCATTCAGTAGCTACGGCTACGCAACGTTTCGCGGGTCGTATTAAAGCAACAGTTTATATTGGCCGCAAATCATCTACACGAGATGTGGAAATGAACATCGGTCGCGCAAAAATTGGCATGCTAAAAATTAATTGCTCCTGACGGAGCAAGGCTTGTCTTCGAGCACGTGCTGACGCATGCGGAGGGGGCTCGCTACGCTCGCCAGATGAGATAAGGCATTTTCGAAGATAATGAAATTTTCTTAAATTCGAACAACAAAACAAATAACACCAAAATTTTTGAATAATAATTTTATTACATTAAAATCACCAAATACAAAGAGAATAGAATAATCGTTCAACAATAAGGAAAAAACAAATCAAAGAAAATTATACATTATTTACAGGTTAGGCTTCTAACAATTTTTTTAAGTCCTCGCCCCACCCCAGTTTTTCTGCCAATTTTTTACAGTTCTCGTCACAGTCACAGTCGCCAATGAGGCTTAAATTTATGTTTGGCGTTTCCGATTCCTGTAGTTCTTGAATATTTAAGAGCCGAGTGCAAGGGCGCAGCGCATTAGGATTCAGGGGAGCGATAGCAGTAGCGGCTAGATCGGTCCCTATCGTAATCGCTAGATCACAATTCTTAAAGTCATCGACGTATTCCGAGTATTTTTCGGCCGATATAGGCTCGTCGAGTAAAACGAGATCAGGTTTCACAACACCCACTCCGCAATCGGAACACGTGGGGATGACATCTTTGAAAAGCTCTTCCTTCATCCATTTTCGCGTAAATTCTTTTCCGCACGAAACGCAATGGTTCGCACGAAACGAGCCGTGTAATTCTACAACTTTTTCGACTGGAAGCCCGGTTAACGTATTCAACGCGTCTGTATTTTGCGTGTAGTGTCGCAGCAAGATCCCTTTATCGTGAAGCAGTTTGGAAAAGTAGTGCGCCGAAGAAGGTTTCAGGTCTGGCGGGAAGAAGTCCTTAACCAATTTAAAAAAGGGTTTCGGGTTTTTTTTTAAAAAATCCATTTCGAATATAGCTAGGGGGTACGGTAACTCGTGGTTTTCATCGTATTTGTCTATATTCTTGAATATTTGGCCGGTCGGAGACATATTGACGAGAATTTCAGTTGAAGGAGTAGATATCTCGGGCCCGGCTACCGTGATTACGTTTTGACATCTTCCGCTTTTAATAAAGGAAACCACGTCATCGAGGCTCATGTTGGAGGGAGCTCTCGGAAGTTTTTCCTGGGATGGCGAGTTTTGCGTTGAGGGTGCGATTTCTTCAGACATGTTTGTTCTTGAAGTCGAGAATGAGTGTGACGACCGAAAAGCCAGGGGATTGTTTATATATAGGGATGTCGTAAATTAATAATTATTTGTTTATTAATTAATTATTATTTATTATTACGATAGAGATAAAAAATTAATCGTTTTTGAATAATCGTTTATCAGTCCACGTTCCTCGCGGTTGGTTGTTAATGTAGCGCGTACAAGCGATTGTCGGAATTCGCTCGTCGATTGTTAGGAAAAATGAAATAATAAATATTTTTTTAAAACCGGTTTTATTTAATTCTTTTTTTTACGTAGCTTCCAAAAAATACGTACAGTGGAAAGTAAATATATTTTTTGGGTGAAATGTTGTTGTAGGATTTAACGGACACGCGCTACTGCGAAATAAAAGAAATTCTTCGAATACGGCCGTATCGATCCATCGCAGCCTCGGACAAATGAGTTTAGTATCACCCAGAACTGTTTATGTATATAAATAAATTCACGAGTAGCGCGATCGCGAAATTAGTAGAAAGTATATATAAAGTGACGCCAAATGTTCTTCGGTTCCGTTCCATTTTTCTTCTGGGGATGATAGTATTATAAAACGTTAAAACTTTTTAAAAAAAATTATTGAACTGGTGGATTTGGTGAATTATACGTTGGAGTGGGAAATCTTTTTAAAAACGCTACCTGTATTCGCTCATCTTTGGCTCATTGACTCTTCTCTTTTAAATTTATTTTCTTTATTCGAGAACGGAGAGGCTGATGATTTAACAACCAAAAATTTCTATTATCGCTAAATCTCAATCGATTTGTCTTTTCCTCGACGACTCGGTCCGCACGTGTTCGGTCGCTAAGAAATTTGGAGAAAAATTCTTCTTTCATTTACGAGGTCTTCTAAGTTTTCTTCATCCGGCGAAAGTAGTAGTATTATGTCAATCAATTTCTTCTTTAATTCTTGTTCTTCAGAATAACGGTTCTTCTTCCTCCTTAGTCTAGAGGCTCCCACGATGGATCAAAATACCAACAAGAACGACGACCTTTCCGCCCCAGCCAACATTCTTACTGCCACAGCGACCGTCACTGGCAATGGCACCGCGACCGCCTCTGTGAACTCATACCCTAAACTCATTCCCGTTGATCTCGATCCTTATACCACCCCTTCCACAGTCGGAGGAACTGGAAATGCCTCCGAAGATGGTTCACAGTCGGCCGCAAAAGGAAAACTTGTAAAGGAAAAAAGTAGCGAATCAACGCCCGGAAAAAGAAAAAAGGCGTCGCCAGCAGCCAATTCTTCGAAGAAATCTCTCAAAAAAACAAAGAAAACTTCGTCGACAAAAACTAAAAAAGTCCATCGTGCAAATGACGAGAACAGCGCCCATGGGAGGGGGAGGAGGAGGACGACGAGCAGCAGCAACAGCAGTGAGGAAGAAGACACAAACGTCGAGACCGACAAGAGTAAGAAAAAAAGTAAAAATACAGATTATAAAAAATCTAAAAGAGAACGCAAATCAAAAAAAGGGAATAATGCGGAATCATCGACCAATGACCAAAAAATTGAAGAAAGCAAATTTGATTCTTGCAAAGATAAAAAGAGCGTAGGCTCTCCATCGACAAATCGCTCACCGTCGCCTACACCTGGACTATCTTCGAAAGACGAGTCAAGCCACCCTTCCGTGTCCGAGACGACTGAGAAACATAAACAGTTAAAAGAAATGGAATACCGTCCCGCTCGAGAGGCCGCCAGTGGAAATAACGAGGAGAGTAAAAAGCGCTCTTCGAGAAGTAATTCTTTATCGAGCCAAATAGACAAAAATTCCAGACGCTCATATTCAATTTCGGTCGAAAGGCAACTATCGCCATCCGGATGTAGCGCCAATGATTACAGCGAACCCTTCGACAACGTGTCGTCTTTCAAGAACCGGCGCTTGGTCGAAAGCTCTTCCGAGAAGTGCCCCAATCGTACTTTCTACGAGAATGTTAACAGTAGCAGCGGGAGCAGGAGCCGCAGCAGCAGCAGCAGAGCTTCGCCTTACGCGATTCATACATTATTCAAAAAGTCATCACGCGCGAAGAGTAGTGGCGAAAATCGCAGCGGGGACAGGAGCCGCAGAAGAAGCAGCAGAAGCGATCGTTACAGGGATAGAAGATCACCCTGCGTGATCACTCCGGTGATCGGAAACCGCCCCGAATATCATCGCGAAAATAGTAATAATGGATATTGGAGAACTGAATTTATAGAAAAATCAACCGACGCTAGCTCTCGGTGGAGGGAGGTTGGCGATGACGGCTGCGTCAGAGGATCCGACCGAAACCTCGACGAATATTCGGGTTATAGCACGTCGAAGAGTGACGTGGCTAAATCGATCTTACACCAAGATTCCCGTCAAAGAAGTTCGCCTTATGGCGGAGCAAAGTTAAACGAAGTAGCGGACACGCGTCTAAGAAAATCACACGAGGCTATTTCAAAACTGTAAAAAGAATAGATAATTTTATTTATTTGTATGTATATATATATATATATATATATATATATATATATATATATATTGAATAATTTACGAATTTATATTTATTTTATCTTTAATTTCGATTCATATTTTATGACGTTTATATAATAAATTTCCAGATACTCGATTTGCATTTTATTAAACTATTTCCTTTTTTAACCAACCCTGTTCCCGTTTTTGGTTGTTGATATACCAGTTTTGGCATTATTTTATATCTATTGTAAAACTGAAATAATAAACAATTTGTTTAAAACAACTTTATTAATCTATTGATTCAGAGACGTTTCTTCGAGAACTAATATAAGGCGAAGGTCTTAGTACAAAAATTTGAAAATCTAAAAAAAGAAAATTAAAAGTTTTTTCAATCATATTAAAAAAACTATCACATAAAATGCACAAAGACTTTGATATTCAATTTGATTTAAATTGTTTTAGTAACGCTATTAATTTGTCTGAATTCATTTTTCTAAATGGATTTTTGCTAGGAATTTTTTGACGAAATGTGGTTATATCAAATTTTGTTCTATTCTTCTTCAAAACTTTCTTATGGTGAAAATATATTCTTCTCAAAACCTCGGTATTATCTATACCACAGTGCAAAAATTCTTGATAATCGTTAACAGATAGGTCATTTTCATCTGCTGTTTGATCTTCATTTTCGTCAAAGGCTTCTTCGTCAATTTCTGGTTGTACGTGAACTGGTCCTTCTTCTTCTTCTTCTTCTTCTTCTTCTATTTCTCTTTGTTTGACATTATCGTTTATATTCTTTTTAAGCTTCTGTTCTGCTTCTTCTTCTACGTCTAATGAAATTTGTTGGAGGCCTTCTTCTTCTACTTCTTCTTCTTCTTGCTCTTCGCTTTCTTGTTCTCGCTTTCCCAGGAGTTCAACCATTATTTCTATATCTTTATCGAGTTTTTTTGCTATTTTGTGAACCTTTCCCATATGTCTTCTTGTATTTTCTAAAACGCCCAAGCGCGTGTAAATAGTGTATGTGGATAGGGTTCTTCTCGATCTCATCTCCGATCGTCCTGGGCGGAACTTGCCTACCTGTTTTGAATCCGTCTGTTTATGGTAATTGTTATAATCTTTTTTTTGAATCTTAATCATTGTTCGGAGTTTATTTGCTCTTTCCTTGAAATCACTTATAAGTTGACTTAGTATTCCCTCCATCTCTTCTTCTACCTCTGCTAGTTTTAGTTCAAGCTCCTCTTCTCCAAAATAGTGTTTATCATGAGGAGGTGGGAGGATGTTCTTTAGATTTGCAATAGCTGAGGAATCTCCTTTTTTCCTGGCAAAGCAACGTTTCTCTCTATTCGTCAGGGCAGCTAATTTGTTTTTATCACACCGATATACGTGAGAACCTCTAGAATCCAAGCCGGTGCATTTAGGTAGAATTTCCTGATATGATATTGATGATGACGATTCATCAATGCCTGCTGATGCTGATGCAGATGCTGATGCAGATGCTGATGCTGTTGGTCGTGGCGGTCGTGGTGATTTTTCTTCGTGCGCTGCCAGCTCGGTAATTGACGGCTGATACTCCGAGCAAGAATCATCGATAGCTAATAAAAGAAATAAACAACGAAACTTAATTTTTTTTTTACAAATGTACATCCAAATTAAGTAAATGAAGTAAATAAAAGCATTAAAAATATTAAACGCGTATTAATTTAGTGAAATTAGGTTAAAATAGAACAAAAAACTTATATTAAAGTTTTAGTACTTACGATCATTAAATCTGATACTTGAATTTTTCCTTGCTCTCTCAAATATTTCCTCTTCGCTATCGGAAATATGATAATATATTTCTTCCAATCTTCTGCGCCTAGCACCTGGATTAAAGATGAAGGAATATAACATTTAGATTATTATAAGATTAAAAAAGAAGATTAAAAAAACAAAAATAAAATATATTTTCCTACGTTGTTCAGGAGTTTTACGAACTTCCGCTGCTGCTATCAAGGCCGACTTCACTTTTTCAGTTAAATAAGCAGAATTAGCCAAAAGGCCCTCCTCTCTGGGAATTTGCACAGCACCTAAAATAAAAACAACAACATTGATAGTATATAGTTAGATAGATAACAGTATATATAGATATAGATAATAGTTTATTTCTTACTTTGCATCAGTAGTGCTGGATCTGAATATTCTAAAGCGATATCCCTTAAAATTTCAGCATCTCTTGGTGGAGTTGGTGATCGTCGTGGTGATGGGGTTCTCATACCTGTTTGAATATAAATTTATTAAGTATCGGAAGGATGTTAGATGAATATTTAATTCTTCTTACTTACCAGAGTCAGAAGAATGAAAAGTTTTTTCACGGTATCTTCCTACATTCGCCTTATTCGCAGCTGACGTCAATGCATCGGGGGTATAGGAGAGGTAGCTGAAACTTCTTTTTTCCCTCATCTGTTTTCGGGAAGGGACCATGAATGAGGAATAACACTGGAAAACTGGTTTCGTCAGTGTATACCTGGCCGCTGCTGCCTCTATAACGTTCTCTTTTCTGGCTACCCTTAACTGTTCGAATGTAAATTTGTCAAGTATTAAAATAATAATGATAGTAAAGTAATAATAATAATATTAATAATTGAAAATTAAATAAAATATAAAAACTTTAACGAAAGATGAATATCCTCCTATTACTTACCAGATCCAGAATGTCTTTTGTCTTGTTTTTTTTCTTGTGGTGGTGATGCGGCTCCTGATGCTGTTTTTTATCAGATATTTTCATATAATTCTATTATGAAAAATCAATTACTACGGAAATTTCGCAAATTACTGTCATTCATCAATATAATATATAATATCGTATCTAAGAATATATATATAAACACTCTCTAGACAGAGTAAAAAGCACTGACGATACTCACTCTTCTCACACATACCTACTAGATTACCAGATATGTATACTCTGCGAATCTTGTTTTTCTTTTCTTTGATTAACGATCTCTAGACACCACGCTCATTCGGTTTCTCGGAGGCTGACTCTGTTTGTTTTTCCAGTACTTCTTCAAAATCTTTATGAGAATAAAAACTGAATAGTGTTTTTAATATGAACCAAAACTCATAAATATCACTGTTTTTTATGTCACTCTTATACATCTATCATAAGACTTATTATGTCTTTGAACTTTTAGTGTACTTGGATTTATTAATTATATTTCTGTGTTATCAATATAAACCCCCCCTTAGTATTAAAATAACAGGGATTCTTGTGTCAATAGAGAAAGTAGACAGAATCGTATATATCTCTTAACAAGATTTCACACAATCTCACCAAATAACTCGGACAATACTGTGTTTGACGAGCAATTATCATAAACTTCATGTCTCTTGACAGGGGATACACTGACCTCATCGTGTGAGCAAGCACACGATTTCTCTGGACCCGTTGCGATTAGTGGAGTCAATTTCATAGAAATATATATTCATGAATACAGAGTTTTATCAAAGATGAGCTACAAGGTATAAGTACGATTATTTTTTTTTTATCAATTCTCTATAAATGTTGTTATGCTCTGCGATCACAATTCTTAAGGTCTTTCTGTTGTTTCTCACCTTACAAAACTACTATTAATAAAGTGTCCGACCTTACGGAAATCCACAAACGTGGGGTAGTCCTGAATACACTTGAAATACACCCACCCCCTTATTACTCATATCTAATACGAGATTAAAGAACACTTAGATGATGTTTCATATAGTACGCACCGCTCTGAGAAGAAAATACAGGAATAAGTCGCAAGGATCACAATGCTTCACAAAATTCTTATGAGCAATACAAAGAAATAATTCGTAATCACTTGAATTTTTTCTGTGGGAAATTTTCCAAGTTTTATTATTCTGAACCAGCTCTCATGCATCATACGCACCTCTATTTTGCATAGACTCTTCGATCTTATATCAGGTCCCCGCTCGAACCTCACTATATCGGTTAAGCGATGGTATAACCTAAAAAGGTTCACGCGATCACTTTAGGTCGTTTGAGTGCCTTCTGGAAACACATCGTTACCCACTCGATAGATCTCTATTAATTCGCTCTTAATACGTTAAGGTCAATCACGAGAAGGAGTAATCGCGACGAGGGTCATA
>JABUQX010020309.1:17500-59603 GCA_015478945.1 Trachelipus rathkii | reverse complement strand
ATTAATATTATTATATAATTAGTATTAATTAAAATATTATATATACAATATACTATACTATAATATCATTATATACTATATATATATAAATAATATTATATATATACATAATATTATATAAGTAATCTATATATAATATATATATATATAATAATGATATATATAATATGGATTATTCTATATTGAATCATGTATATTTTCTAAAAAAAAAATTATCTAAGCTATCAAAAAAATTCGAAGTTCAGAAAAAAGTTAAGTTTTTTAAAAAAAGAATTCTTTAGGTTGGTAAGCTTCTGGAATTAGCCAAAAGCTTGCCCCACTAAAAAACCAATTTTCTTAAAAAACTTTAAACCTTAACTTAACTTTTCTTAAATTAAAAATTTTTTTGAACAAAAAAATTTTTCAGAAATTATGCACTGATTCAAATATATAGAATAGAGGTGAGTATATATATATATATATATTATATATATATATATATATATATATTATAATATATATATAAATAATATATAACTATATATAATATATATATATATAATATTATATTATATATATATATATATATATATAATATATATTAGTATATATAATATATATATAATATAATATAATATATATATATATATATATATATATTAATATATATATTATATATATTATTATGACCAGCATCCCGAAAGCCCCATGCTGTTAACTTAAAATTTATCACAGCAAGAAAAAAAAAATAAAAACACTTTTGATTTTAAGGCAAAGCCAATTTCTACATTGTAACAAATTTTTTTATTTTTAAATTTCTTATTATTTATTAATAAACAAAACACCTTAAATAATTAGCTATAATTTCGGTCTGGGCAAAAAGCCGTACTCTTCATCAACCTATCCATTCAGCCAGTAATACGAGAGCAGGCAGTTACCAATAGTGTTGTTTTATTGCTCAGAGAAAAATGTTTCTTTTTCTTTTTATTTCCTTTTTAGTGGGCTTGAGCCGACAGGCAGAGGGGACGAAAGTCCCCCCCCGTCGTCCCCCTGAGGCCGAGAAAACCCCGACTCTGTCCATCTTTGTTGTTTACCCGTGGGGTATCCTTTGTTAAAAATAAGAAAAAATTCAACATTTGGAACCTTTGCGCGCTCCCTCGGAGTACTCGAAAAAAAACGGTAATATTATACAAGTTTTCCAACAATTTTAAATTTTCAAAAAAAGCAGTGTATTATTTGTTGTACATATAAATTATTAAAAATGTCTCCCTTTAAATAGTATGAAATTTAATATTATATATATATATATATATATATAATATAATATATATTATATATATATATATATATATATATATTATATATATATATATATATAATATATTAAGTATATATATACAGTGGCGTATCCAGAATTTTTTCGGGGGGGGCCAAAAAAAATCGTTCTTCTTATATAATATAATATACTATATATAATATAATTTATATATATATATATATAGTATATATATATATATATATATAATATAAAATATATATATAATATATATATAAAGTGGAAGACCCAAATATTAAATTTCTAGAAAAAATGGCGAAAGAAATTTATATGAATTACTAAAAATCATCCTACCTAAATTGTAAAATTTAATCGCCTGACATGAGCAGTGGAGGCGAAGTCCGATAAAACATCTTCAATTTTAATTTCAATATTTCGATGTATGTAGAGAGGCATCAATAAGTTCTTTCATCTCCAAAGATTTCTCAAGTAGTTTTTCCAAAAAGTCTTAATGTTGAAAAGCTTCTTTTTTACTGAAGCATTAAACACGGGTAAAATTGCCCAGTATTTGCAACAAGATGAAATATTTGGAAATTGTGACTGCGAACAAGAAACTAGTCCTTCTATTACGGTTTTTGGCGACCTGTGATGTGATCGCCATTTCAACTTCCAAAAAATCCTAATTCTGCTTTTACTAATCTTATTGGGCTTCGAGATCTTCCTTATAATATATTACACAATCTTTTTATCTTCTCATATGGCACATTACAACCCAGTTCGGTATGACAAATTGCTAAGGAAAATTTAAAACCTTCTCTCCTAATGCTGATTATTAAATCATCCAAAAAAATGGTATGAAAATGTGTGTGATAATAAGTCTGTGGGTCGGAAGTAGGAATATTGGGTCTATATTTTTAGAAGTTGTTAATTTTTGGTAAAGAAATTTCAATACCTATCTCAGATTCAGATACGCTTACACATACTTCAAAAATCTGCTGAAATTCTAATGTTGCATTTTCTCTGATGGCTTCAAGTTTAGTTTTAACTAAAGGACTTACGAGATTTGTTCCTTACAGCGACGAATTATATAAATTAATTTAACCTCTGCACTTTATATTATTAGCAGATATGATACTTAAAAATTTTTAGTGTCTTGAAAATTTCGGGGGGGGCGGGTATGGCCCCCTCGCCCCCCCCTAGAAACGCCACTGCATAACAGGGGTAGCAACTCAACACCACCAATTGTACACAAATAATTCACTACAGTATGTCCTCCAGTTATAAGGTTTTAACTAGTAAGGATTATCATCCTGAAGTTTAATTTTTTATTTATTAAAATTTTTTATCTCTCATGCAATGTGAGTCAACTTTAAAAATGAATGGAATTAAAAGACTGTTAAATTAAAATAGTTAAAATTTATAGAGCTTCAATATTTACCATTAATATTTTTCCGCCAGGTCACATGACACCAACGCGGTCAGTATATGATTTCCAGTATTTGAACAGTATGCCGTTCTTACTTACTTAGTCAACGTATTGTGTAATGTGTACTCAGTCAGTATTCTGCTAGTAACCTGTCAGTATAGAACTAGTATTGTGTATTATGTATTTAAAATACACTCTGTTTAGTAAAGTTGAAGTTAAAAAAATTAAAATAAGTTAATATGTTGTGTGCATTCATTTTTTACAAAATTAAGAAGGAATGGTAATAAGTTATGCCACTTCGATCACAGCTTCTTTAAGACGGTTAAAGTTAACTTGGTTTAAAGTTTAGTTAATTAATAGATTCAAAAGTGCCTTTAAAATGAGAGGAAACCCTTTCAAAAACCTTTGGAATTTCCTATCCGTAATAATCATCATCTTGTCCTAATAACTGTCTTAATTAATGATTAATTTAAGTTAATTGTTCTTCAAAAGAGTATTTAGGAAGGCCTTCCAATCGTTACCTCTAATAACTCTAATGAACTTCGAAAATCGTCAAAATGAAAAGAAAATTATTAAAGGTAAATTATAGTTCTCTTATTTTAAATTAATTATCAGTACTTTGAGTGTAAAAAAAACAAACTAAAAAAATTAGTGCTGCCTCAAGAGCCTCTTCTATCGAAAATTATGCAAAATATAATTTTCGTGACACTAAAAACTCTTAAATTTAAGTTCTTATCAGTTAAAAATAATCAAAAATCAATCTCTATCTTTACAACTTTTTTCAAGTTGCAAATTACTACCAGTTTCCCATATTAACCAGATACATGAAAAACGTCATTTTCTTTCAAATATAATAATAAGAAATTTTTCCCTAAATAGTCTTATATTGCAGCAGGTCCAACTTTAAAAGTTACGGGCATCTTTGGATATGTGTAATAAATCTAAAAAATCTATCGCAAGCTTTACAATTTTATTTCAAGTTGCAATTACTACCAATTCCCATATGAACAGATACAAAGAAAAGTCATTTATTCCAAAGGTAATTAAGGATTTTTCCCGTATGTCTTCTATTGCGCGGGTCCAAGTTTAAAAGTTTCTGTCATTTTTGTACCTTTGTATATAAATAAAAATCTATCGCTAGCTTTACCACTTTTTTACAAGTTGCAAACTAGCTACCATTCCCATTTATACAGGATACAGAGAAAACGCATTTTCTTTCAAAAGATGTTAGAATATTTTTCAATAAATAGTCTTTCCATTGCGGCGGGTTCCAAGTTAAAAACTACGGTCATCTTTTTATCTGTGCATATAAAAATTAAAAAATCTATCGCTAGCATTAACACTTTTATTTCAAGTTGCAATTTACTACCATTTCACATATGATACAGATTCATGGAGAACGTCATTTTATTCAAAAGGTAGTTTAAGAAATTCCCTAAATAGTCTTTCAATTGCGACGGGCAAAGTTAAAATTTTACTGTCATCTGAACCTGTTTTGTTTTCTATTTTGCCTTTGTATATAAATTAAAAAAAATCTATCGCTAGCTTTACACTTTTTTTTCAAGCTGCCAATTACTACCATTTCCCCATATGATACAGATGTACAGGGAAACGGGCATTTTATTCCCAAAGTAATAAGGAATTTCCCAAAATAGTCTTCCAATTGCGGCGCGTTCCAATTTAAAAGTTACGGACATTTTTGTATCTTTGTATATAAATTAAAAAATCTATCGCTAGCTTTACACTTTTATTTCAAGTTGCAATTACTACCATTTCACATATGATACAGATACATGGAAATCGTCATTTTATTCCAAATTTAATAAGGAATTTTTCTCTAAACAGTCTTCCATTGCGGCGGGTTCAAGTTTAAAAGTTACGGTCATTTTTAAATCTTTGTATATAAATTAAAAAATCTATCGCTAGCTTTACACTTTTATTTCAAGTTGCAATTACTACCATTTCACATATGATACAGACACATGGATAACGGCATTTTATTTCAAATGTTAAAAGGAATTTTTCCCTAAATAAACTTCCATTGCGGCGGGTTCAAGTTTAAAAGTTACGGTCATCTTTGTATCTGTGCATGTAAATTAAAAAATCTATCGCTAGCTTTACACTTTTATTTCAAGTTGCAATTACTACCATTTCACATATGATACAGACACATGAAAAACGGCATTTTATTCCAAAGGTTTAATAAAATTTTTTTCACTAAATATTCTTCCATTGCGGCGGGTTCAAGTTTAAAGTTACGGTCATCTTTGAATCTGTGTGTATATAAAATAAAAAAATCTATCGCTAGCATTACACTTTTATTTCAAGTTGCAATTACTACCAATTCCCATATGATACAGATACATTAAAAACGTTTTTATTTTTTCCCCAAAAATAGAAATTTTTCCCTAAATAGGTCTTCCATTGCGTGGCTCAAGTTTTAGCTACGTCATTTTTGAGTATCTTTGTATATAAATTAAAAATCTATCGCTATCTTTACACTTTTATTCTAATTTGCAATAACTTACCATTTCAACATATGATACAAGATACATAGAAAACTCATTTTATTTCAAATTTAATAAAGAATTTTTTCCATAAATACTCTTCCACCTTGCGGCGGTGGTTCAAGTTTAAAGTTACGAACATTTTGAATCTTTGTATATAAATTAAAAAATCTATCGCATAGCTTGACAACTTTTATCAAAATGCAATATAAACTTTCACATATGATACCAGATACAAGAAACACGGCATTTTATTTCAAATGAATATGGAATTTTCGCCTAAAAGTCTTCCATTGCGGCGGGTTTAGGTTTAAAAGTTACGGTCATCTTAATCTGTGCATTTAAAAATTAAAAAATCTATCGCTAGCTTTACAACTTATTTCAAGTTGCAATTACTCCCATTTCTCATATGATACAAACACAAAGAAAAGGCATTTTATTTCAAAGGTAATAAGAAATTTCGCTAAATATTCTTCCATTGCGGCGGGTTCAAGTTTAAAAGTTACGGTCAATCTTTGTATCTGTTGTGTATATAAATTAAAAAAATCTATCCGCTAGCTTTACACTTATTATCAAGTTGCAAATTACTCCCATTTACATATGATACAGACATAGGAAAAAAAAGCATTTTATTTCAAGGGTAATAAGGAATTTTTCGCTAAATAGTCTTCCATTGCGGCGTGTTCGTTTAAGAAAAGTGTGACAATATTGAATCTTGTATATAAATTAAAAAATCTATCGCTAACTTTACACTTTTATTCAAGTTGCATTACTACCATTCACATATGATACAGACACAGGAAAAACGGCATTTTATTCCAAAGGGTAATAAAGAATTTTTCCCTAAATAGTCTTCCATTGCGGCGGGTTCAAGTTTAAAACTTCTCTGCTGCCTTCATTTCTGTAGGTAAATGAAAAGAATATCCGCTACCTTCTCCACGTTGTAGGAAGAGCATTAATAATTTTAATATGATACAGACACATGGAAAACGGCATTTTATTTCAAAAGTAAAAGGATTTTTTCCCTAAATAGTCTTCCATTGTGGCGGGTTCAAGTTTAAAAGTTAACGGTCATCTTTGTATCTGTGCATGTAAAATTCAAAAAATCTAGAAAGTTACCCCTACACTTTTATTTCAAGTTCCAATTACTACCATTTCACATATAATACAGACACAGGTTAAAATTATCTTTTATTTCAAAATGTAATAAAATATCCCCTAAATATTCTTCCATTGCGGCGGGTTCAGGTATAAAATTTAATCATTCTTGTACCTTTGTATAAAATTAAAAACTTCTCGCTAAGCCGTCACACTGAATTTAGTTTTGGAATATTAGCAAAAGACGATTGCTTAACTGAGACTGATATCTGCTTTTTTTCCAAAGTAATAAGAATTTTCTCCCCATTAGGTCTATTCAGCCGCCTGGCAAGTTTCCAGTCTTATTGGTATCTTTGTATCTGTGCATGTAAATAAAAAACTATCGCTAGCTTTACACTTTTATTTCAAGTTGCAAATTACCCACACATTCAACATATGATTACAGACACATTGAAAAAAACGGCATTTATTCAAAGTTAATAAGGAATTTTTGCGCTAAAAGTTCTTCCATTGCGGCGAGTTCAAGTTTAAAAGTTTACGTCATCTTTGAATCTGCTGTGGTATATAAAATTAAAAAAAAAATTCTATCGCTAGCTTTACACTTTTTATTTCAAGTTGCAATTACTACCATTTCACAAATGATACAGAAACATGGAAAACGGCATTTTATTCCAAAGCGTAATAAGAATTTTTCCCTAAATAAGTCTTCATGCGGCAGGTTCAAGTTAAAATACGGTCATCTTGAATCTGTGTTGTATATAAATTAAAAAAATCTATCGCTAGCTTTACACTTATTTCAAATTAAAATTATTTACCATCTCATATGATATAGTCAGGAAAAAGGTCATTTTATTTCCAAAGTTAATAAAAATTTTTCGCCTAAATAGTCTTCCATTGCGGTGGTTTCAAGTTTAAAAGTTACGGTCATTTTTGTACTTTGTATATAATTAAAAAAATCATATCGCGTAGCCTTTACACTTTTAATTCAAGTTGCAATTACTACCATTTCTCATATGATACAGATTCATGGAAAAACGTCATTTATTCCAAATTTAATAAGGAATTTTTCCCTTAATATTCTTCCATTGAGGCGGATCCAATTTTTAAAAGTACGACATTTTTGAATATTTGCTATAATAAATTTAAAAAAATCTATCGCTTTAGCTTACACTTTTATTTCAGCTTGCCAATTACTCACCATTTCACATACGATAAAAGAAAAAAAAAAAACACAGAAAAACACTCGAAATTCCAAAGGTATTAAGGAATTTTTCCCTAAATAGTCTCCATTGCGGCGGGTCAAGTTAAAATTTACGGCAACTTTGATCTGTGTGTATATAAAATAAAAAATCGATCGCAGCTTTCACTTTTATTTCAAGTTCCAATTACTACCATTTCACATATGATACAGACATATTGGAAACGGCATTATTTCAAATGTAATAAGGAATTTTTCCCTAAAATAGTCTTCATTGTGGCGGGTTCAAGTTAAAAGTTACGCGTCATCTTTGTACTCTGGGCATGTAAATAAAAATCTATCGGCTAGCTTATACACTTTTATCAAGTTGCCAATACTACCATTCACAATATGATACCAGACACAGGGAAGACGGCATTTTATTTCAAATGTAATAAGGATTTTCCCTAATTAGTCTTCCATTGCGGCGGGTCAAGTTTAAAAAGTTATGTGACAATATTGAATCTTGTATATAAATTAAAAAAATGTATCGCTAGCTTTACACTTTTATTTCAAGTTGCAATTACTACCATTTCACATATCATACAGACACATGGAAAACGGCATTTTATTCCAAAGGTTAAATAAGATTTTCGCTAAATAGTTTCCCTTGGCTAAAATGGTTTAAAAGTTTACGTTCATTTTTGAATCTTTGTATATAAATTAAAAATTCTATCGCTAGCTTTACACTTTTATTTCAAGTTGCAATTACTACCATTTCACAAATGATACAGACACATGGAAAACGGCATTTTATTCCAAAGGTAATAAGGAATTTTTCCCTAAATAGTCTTCCAATGCGGCAGGTTCAAGTTTAAAAGTTACGGTCATCTTTAATCTTTGAGTAATATAATTAAAAAAAATCTATGTCTAAATAAATTAATTTAAGATTAAATTAATTACCATTTCTCATATGATACAGAACAAGGAAAAGGTCATTTTATTCCAAAGTTAATAAGAAATTTTCCCTAAATTAGTCTCCCATTGCGGTGGCGTTTCAAGTTTAAAATACGGTCATTTTTTGTATCTTTGGTATATAAATTAAAAAAATCTATCGCTAGCTTTACACTTTTATTTTCAAGTTGCAATTTACTACCATTTTCTCATATGATACAGATACATAAGAAACGTCATTTTATTCCAAATTTAATAAGGAATTTTTCCCTAAATAGTCTTCCAATGCGGCGGTTCCAAGTTTAAAGTCATCACATTTTTGAAATTATTTTATATAAATTAAAAAAATCTATCGCTAGTTTAAAACTTTTATATCAAGTTGCAATTACAAACCATTTCACATACGATAAAGACACAGGAAAAACGGCATTTTACAAAGGTAATAAGGAATATTTCCCTAAATAGTCTTCCATTTCGGCGGGTTCAAGTTTAAAAGTTCGCGACATCTTTGAATCTGTGTTGTATATAAATTTAAAAAAATCTATCGCTAGCTTTTCACTTTTATTTCAAGTTCCAATTACTACCATTTCACATATGATACAAACACATGGAAAACGGCATTTTATTTTCAAATGTAATAAGGAATTTTTCCCAAAATATTCATTTACCTTGGTTCAAAGTTTAAAAGTTACGGTCATCTTTGTATCTGTGCATGTAAATTAAAAAATTTATCGCTAGCTTTACACTTTTATTTCAAGTTGCAATTACTACCATTTAACATATGATACAGACACAGAAAAACACTTTTATTTCAAATGTAATAAGGAATTTTTCCCTTAATAGTCTTCATTGCGGCGGGTTCAAGTTTAAAATTTACTGACATCTGTATCTTGCATGTTTAATTAAAAAATCTATCGCTAGCTTACACTTTATGTTCAAGTTTGCATTCCACCATTCACAGATATGATACAGACCACATTAAAAAAACGGCATTTATTCACAAGGAATAAGGAATTTTTCGCTAAATAGTCTTCCATTGCGGCGGGTTCAAGTTTTAAAAGTTACGGTCATCTTTGAATCTGTGTGTATATAAATAAAAATTCTATCGCTAGCTTACACTTTTATTTCAAGGGTGCAATTACTACCATTCACAATGATACAGACACATCGAAACGCCATTTTATTCAAAGGTAATAGGAATTTTTCCCTAAATAGTTTTCCATTGCGGCAGGTTCAAGTTTAAAGTTACGGTCATCTTTGAATCTGTGTGTATATAAATTAAAAAATCTATCGCTAGCTTTACACTTATTTCAAAATTAAATTATTACCATTCTCATATATACAGATACAGGGAAAAAGGTCATTTTATTCAAAGTTAATAAGAAATTTTCCCTAAATAGTCTTCCATTTCGGGGCGGGTTCAAGTTTAAAAGTTACGGTCATTTTTGTATCTGTGCATGTAAATTAAAAAATCTATCGCTAGCTTTACACTTTTATTTCAAGTTGCAATTACTTCCATTTCACATATGATACAGACACATGGAAAACGGCATTTTATTTCAAAGGTAATAAGAAATTTTTTCTTAACTAGTCTTACATTGCGGCGGGCTCAAGTTTAAAAGTTACGGTCATTTTTTTATCTTTGTATATAAATTCACTGCACCTGTTAGTCTGTTACAACTTTTATTAAATTTGCATTACTGCCATTTCACATATGATACAGATACATGGAAAAGGTCATTTTATTCCAAATTTAATAAGGAATTTTTCTCTAAATAGTCAAAAAGTTACGGTCATTTTTAAATCTTTGTATATAAATTAAAAAATCTATCGCTAGCTTTACACTTTTATTTCAAGTATCAATTACTAACATTTCACATATGATATAGATACATAGAAAAGGTTGTTTTATTTCAAATTTAATAAGGAATTTTTCTCTAAATAGTCTTCCATTGCGGCGGGTTTAAGTTTAAAAGTTACGGTCATTTTTAAATCTTTGTATATAAATTAAAAAATCTATCGCTAGCTTTACACTTTTATTTCAAGTGCAATACTACCATTTCATTATATACAGACACAGGAAAAACGTCATTTTATTCCAAAAGTAATAAGGAATTTTCCCTAAATAGTCTTACATTGCGGCGTTGAAGTTTAAAAAGTTACGTCATCTTGTATCTGTGCATGTAAATTAAAAAATCTATCCCGCTAGCTTACCTTTTATTTCAAGTTTACAATACTACCATTTCACATTATGATAAAGACACCAGCGAAAAACGGCATTTTTTTCAAAGGTAATATAATAAGGAATTTTTCCCTAAATGGTCTTCCATTGCGGCGGGTTCAAGTTTAAAGTTACGGTCATCTTTTGAATCTGTGTGTATATAAAATTAAAAAATCTATCGCCAGCTTTTTAAACTTTTATTTCAAGTGGCAATTAATACCATTCACATATGATACAGACACATGGAAAACGCAATTGATTTCAAAGGTAATAAGAATTTGTAAATAGTCTTCCATTGCGGCAGGTTCAAGTTTAAAGTTACGGTCATCTTTGAATCGTGTGTATATAAATTAAAAATCTATCGCTAGCTTACACTTTTATTTCAAATTAAAATTACTTCTCACATATGATACAGATACATGGAAAAGGTCATTTTATTCAAATTAATAAGAAATTTTTTATAAATAGTCTTCCATTGCGGCGGTTTAAGTTTAAAACGCGTTCTTTTTATCTTTGTATATTAAATTAAAAAATCTATCGCTAGCTTTACACTTATTTTAAGTTGCAATTACTACCATTTCACATGTGATATGATTCATGGAAAACGTCATTTTATTCCAAAATTTATATGGAATTTTTCCATTCTTCCATATTTTGAGTTCGGGATAATAAAGTTACGGTCATCTTTTGAATCTCTGAGTGTGTGTATATAAAATTTAAAAAATCTATCGCTAGCTTTTCACTTTTATTTCAAGTTGCAATTACAACCATTTCCACATATAATACAGACACAGGGAAAACGGCATTTTATTTCAAATGTAATAAGGAATTTTTCCCTAAATAGTCTTCCATTGCGGCGGGTTCAAGTTTAAAAGTTACGGTCATCTTTGTATCTGTGCATGTAAATTAAAAAATCTATCGCTAGCTTTAGACTTTTATTTAAGTTGCAATTACTACCATTTCACAGATGATACGCCTTGTTGAAAACGGCATTTTATTCCCAAAGGTAATAAGTGAATAATTTCGCTAAATAGCTTCCATGCGGCGTCCAAGTTAAAAGTACGGTCATCTTTGAATCTGTGTGTATATAAATTAAAAAATCTATCGCAGCTTTACACTTTTATTTCAAGTTAAAATATTAGAAACTCCAAACATGATACAGATACAAAGAAAAGGTCATTTTATTCCAAAAGGTAATAAGAAATTTTCCCAAATAGTCTTCATTGCGGCGGCGTTCAATATCATTATTACAATACCTATGTATCCTTGGTATATAAAATTAAAAAATCTATCGCAGCTTTACACTTTTTATTTCAAGATTGCACTTATTACCATTCCCATATAGAAACAATACATGAAAACGTCATTTTATTCCAAAGTATTTAAAAAATTTTCTTAAATAGTTCTTCCATTGCCGCGGCGTTCAAGTTTAAAAAGTTACGTTTCATTATGATCTTTGATATATAAATTCAATATCTATCGCAGATTTAAACTTTCATTTCAGATTGCACATTAAAACCCCATTTTCCTTATGATACAGATATTGGAAACGTAATTGATTCCAATGATATGAAGAAAATTTTCTCTAAATAGTCTTCCATTGCGGCGGGTTAAAGTTTAAAAGTTAGTCATTTTGTTTATCAGTGTTTGTAAATAAAAAATCAATCGCTAGCTTTTCAGTTTTATTTCAAGTTGCAATTACTACAATTTCCCATATGATACAGATACTTGGAAAACGTCATTTTCTTCCAAAGTATTATAAAATTTTTCCCTAAATAGTCTTCCATTACGGCGGGTTCAAGTTTAAAAGTTACTGTCATCTTTGTCTGTGCATGTAAATCAAAAAATCTATCGCTAGCTTTTAGTTTTATTTAAGTAAATTACTACCATTTTCCTTTATATACAGATACATCGGAAAACGTCTTTTTTCTTTCCAAAAGATGTTAAGAATTTTTCCTAAATAGTCTTCCATTGCGCGCGGCGTCCAGTTTAAAAAAGTTACGGTCATCTTGTATCTAGTGCATGTAAATTATAAAATTTATTCGCATAAGCTTTACACTTTTATTAAAAAATGCAATACTACCATTTCCCATAGGATACTGTAGTGAGTTTTCCTTAGTGCGTTAGATTACGTTGATATTATTTTTTGTTTTTATTTATTTGCGGTATTTTTAATTTAATGCCATGTATGAGGTATTAATGAAGGGAGAATAATTGTGCTGCCAGTGAGTGTATGGCGTGTTCTGACGCGACGAGTATTTCTTTTCAGTTCTTTTTCCCTTGCGTCTTTCCTAGTTCGCGGGCATCCATCACCTTCACTTTTGAATGAAATAAATATGAATGATTGTTTATTATTGTCGATTAATGTTTTTTTTAATTGTATATTATTTTCTCTTCCCGAGGAATTATTATTTATATAATGTTAGAAAATAAACAGTTAGTATTGTGGACTGTGATTGTAGATGGTACTGCTATGATTTGGTGAAGCCTATTGGTTTTGTGGACGATTTCTTTTGTCAATTTTGAATCCTTCTATGGTAAGAATAATAATTATTTGTCGTGTAATTTTTATATTTACCGTAAGATTAATTGGATTAATGATTAATAATATTCCTTTCATTGTTATTGATGTTTCTTAATATTGTTTATTATTGGTATTATTATTATTATGAGGATTACAAGTAGTCCATTTTTTTTGTTTTAAGGTTGAGGTATTGATAGTCGTTTGTGTATTGGTTGCTATGGTCACCTGTAAACTGCTGTAAGAAGTAGAGGTAGAGAAAAGAAAACTGGTCAACACTATTGGCCAGGTAGCTATTAAGCGGCGTTGTGTATTTTTATTTATGATTTTTTTGTTACATTTTTTATTTTTAAATATTAATTTATTTTTTTAGTAAGATTAATTTGTAATGTTGTAATGTTAGTCATATTTGATAATTTAATTTAACGTTGACAGATGATTTATGATAATGCTAAATTCTAGTATTTCGTTTAATGATTGTTTAATTTATTTTAGTTGCCTCCTCATTCATATTTATAAATAACTAATTCAGAGGTTTTTTTTTGTCTCTTTTCAGTTTTTTTTGGAACCTCATTTTTTTTGGAGCAGTTTCTTCAGCGGCTGTATTATCTTTCTTTTCTTGTGGCCCCAGTTTTGGTCCATTTGTCTGTGGCCGGTAATCCGTATTTCCCTGTGGCTGTAATTTATTGAGGCAGCTGAATTAGACATCTAGGTATTGGGTTACCGAATGAACTTAATGGTGCGGTACACCTTGAACTCAACGGTGCGGTACACCAAATCTTAAATTTAGTCCTGTGGTACTGCATACCTAGATTTAGAAATATTTGAAACTAAAATAAGATTGATATTTGGAAACTAAACTGAAATTAAAAGATTGACAATAAACAAGAAAAGTGGAAATTATAAAGTAAGAAATAAATTGGAAACTTTGAAAATTGAAAGAGACAAACTGAAAGAGAGAAACTAAAAACATAACGGGAAAAGTATAAACTGAAAATAAAATAAAAAGCGATAATTTGGAAATTGAAAATAAAACTTAACTTAAAGGTACCATTTAAGGGTACCATAATCGTGATTGTAAGACTACTAAAATTGAAAAATAAAGAGTGTAGGTACCATAACCGGTACTATAATACGTGAAAAAACTATAAATAAAAGTGGTACAAAAATACAATATAGGTGACTTAAGTGGTAAACAGTAAACCTACAAACAATTAAAGGCACCATAATTGGTGAACTAAGTTTATTTCACAATTCTTTTACATTTATTATTTTTTATTTATATATTTCTATGTCCGTAATATATATATGTTGTATGTTTAAGGTTATCTTAGTTAATACTGTAGTGTGTAGTATATAGTATATTGTAGTAGTTGGTAGTGGTAAACTATAGTAAGTGGTATTTGGAATACCTTGTAGAATAATATTTTTGTATTCGTGTATTATCGTTTATAGTGGAATATTTCATACTTTAATAAGTAGTATAAGTTGTATGCTGAATATAATAAGTGTGGATTGTGTCTATATATTTTTGGTGTAATAAAATTAAGGTGTATGGTTTTTTTTTATTTAAGTCTCTTTGTATATAATTTAAAAAATCTATCGCTAGCTTTACACTTTTATTTCAAGTTGCAATTACTACCATTTCCCATATGATACAGATACATAAAAAAAAGTCATTTTTTCCAAAGGTATTAAGGAATTTTTCCCTTAATATTCTTCCATTGAGGCGGATCCAATTTTAAAAGTTACCGTTGTTTTTGTATCTTTGTATATAAATTAAAAAATCTATCGCTAGATTTACACTTTTATTTCAAGTTGCAATTACTACCCTTTACCATATGATACAGATACATCGAAAACGTCATTTTCTTCCAATGATATGAAGAAAATTTTCTCTAAATAGTCTGCCATTGCGGCGGGTCGAAGTTTAAAAGTTACGGTCAACTTTGTATTTGTGCATTTAATTATAAAATCTATTGCTAGCTTTACACTTTTATTTCAGTTGGAATTTACTACCTATTTTCCCATATGATCCGGATACATGGAAAATGTCATTTTCTTTTAAAGATATTAATAATTTATCCTTAATAGTCTTCCATTGCGGCGGGTCATAGTTTAAAAGTTATATCATTAGAATTGGAAGAAAACCATTGGATGTGGTGAACACTGAAACCACAAAAAAAAATTATGATTTTTAGAAAAATGAGTAGAAAAGTGAATGTGTTCTATTTTGGAACGTTTAATTATAGACAAAGACTTTAGGATAGTCATTTGAGTTAGGAGACAGATAAACAGAACAGATGAATTTTGTTGTAGATTTGCATAATAGCCTTATCCGTAAAGAAAATTAACAAAACTTCCAATCAAAAACATGAGAACAGCTAACATTGTTGCATATGTAGGCGCAACATCGGCCTTGTTTGAAAATTGAAGATAGAGACAGTACTAGTGAACAGAATAGGGTTTCCTGTCAAAAACTCAAACACCTGCGTTCAGGTTAAGAGTAAGAGGTTCGGTCTAGAAGAAGAGAGATGGTGTTCAACATAGTGGAAATTAGAATAAGAACTCCGAATTTTGCAAAAATAAAACAAGAAAGAAGGTTATGTACCAGAAATTAAAGAATAAAGTGAACTATGTCTGAAAAGTCTTATCAACACCAACCCCATCAACATCTTCCGTCAACTCCCAATTGATGATAAGTGGAGGGGTGGATGTGGGACTATTATTGGAAGTCGCCCTTATAGTCTCACACTTTTAATAACGTTATAATATACACTTGAGATACATACAACATGCGGATTTACTTTCATAACTAAACTAAACCAGCCACTTTGCTAGTCCAGGATATACTACTATAATGATGCACACGAACAATCCAATATACCCTATCCAATTCACTTCTTTTAATGTTGCAAGTGCAGGCAACGTCACAACTCCTGCGGGAAAACCATCAAAAATTTTTAAACACTAATATACAAATGAATCAAAGTATTACACGTCTCCTACAATCTCTTATTGGTCCCCTAGGAAAAAACTTCGTGGTAAGATTTAATACACTCATATATCTTTCCCTATGTGGGAGAATTTGAAGGGATAAGATTCAATCGACAATCTCGCATTTGGAGCGAGAAGAAGAAGGGAGGCTATACGAGAGTGTGGATTGGGGATTTGCGGAGAGTTGAACAGGAGGAAGCCATGAACTACAGAAACAATGATTAACATAACGGAGGACACATGAGACAGGATGAGAATCGCATGGTAGAAGGAAGGTAACGTAAAATACCTGCAATTATATCGTGAGATGATGATTTAAACAGAAAGAGCGGAAGGAGAGAATTACGCGAAAGAATGGGAAAAGTATGGGATAGTTATAGAGAGCGTATATCCCCAATGATGAAAAATAGAAACATATCGTAATAGAGGTTAAAAAAAGTGATTTTAACAGCATACTGATCCCACACTGGTGTACGGAGACGGAAAACAGGACGAACAACAACGAAAGACGAAGGAGAAATAGAATACAGCGGCGGAATGAAGAGGATATTAGATCTATATTGAAAGAGTAAGAAAGAGACAGAATAAAGAATGAAGTTAATAGAGAACCGATTAAATGGTGTGAAGAAGGATGACACTGAAGAATGAGTAAGAGTATGGAGATGGTTACGGGACATTTGGGAGATGGAGCAGAACAGCAAGCTCGAAAGAGATCAGACATGGACACAGAGGGCAAGACCAGGGGAAAGACGAAGAAGAGATGGCGAATCGGTGGAAGGACCTCTAGAAATGTCAGCTCAAAATATGAGAGGATGAAGAGAGAAAGTAGGAGAGAGTCTGGAGACAAGAGCTTGCGCGGCTCTACAGGATGAAAAATCATACCTGGGAGAAGGAAAGAAAGAAAGAAATATATATATTACTTAATTAATATATTTATTATAATAGTATATATTATATATATATATATACTAATATATATAATTATATTATATATAATTACTACTATATATATATGGAAACGCAGCCACTTCAACTAGGAAATCCTTCACCAACTACAAAATAGTTCCGCATTCTATTATAAAACATATATACTCTTAATTTGCATTGATATAACTATTTATTTTTATTATTATTAAAAAATTATAATAGTGACTTAAGCATCAAAAAATTTTTGAAACTTAAATTTAATCATAAGAGGTCTAACGGATTATATAATTTTATATTTATATATGATATATATAATACGTATAAGTAGTATATCATATATATATATATACTTATAATCAAAATATATATATCATATATATATCATATATATATTATATAATATATAAATATAATATATACATTTATAATTATATAATTATATAATTATAACTACTACATTAATTTAGTTACCTGAATTGTTACAATCAATTCCATCTAACTCAGTTGAACTGATTAGGTTCTTAAACAATAGAAATAGCATCTGCCACGCGTCTCTCCTTCATTTTTCTCTTTGGTCTGATTTTATATGCGAAGAGCAGAAAAAGAAGTTCCACGCTAACTTTGCGTTGGAGGTAGTAGCAAGTAAACAGCAATTTATCTCTTGTAAATCTGTTCTGATACATCTTCGAAGTTACATTAAAAATTTTTCAATCTTCTTTCAGGTAGCAAAGAAATTTTATGAAAATTATGGAATATGTGTCACCAAGCGATAGGAAGACCTTGACCTTATTCTTGACCATTTCCGACGCTTTCGACAAGCTTCAATCTAGAGCCTTTTTATACTATCTTCTGAACTTCGAAGAATGACTTGAGGAAGGTAGTAACGGAATATTTTAGTTCATCACATGCAATATCTTTAGAATGTATCTTTTTTCTTGAACTTCCTGGCAACCCATTTAATACAAATGCCACATGCAAAGTGCAGATTTAGCTTTTGTTGTTGTTCTTCAGTAACTTACTTTACCCTGTCAGATTGGAATCAACTATAAACATGAAGCTCATAGGTATACAATATCATTGTTACAATGAGAGCAAATATTGTCTCTCGTTACCATAGAGTCTTTTATCCTTCAGTATAATAAATATAGAATGGATTATAAGGTGAGGATTGAACTATATAGAATTATAATCCAATGAACATCAGGTGCTGGTTAAAAATCTTCGAAGTTTGCAATTGCAATTTTTATGTGGAATCGAAAATGTCAATAACTGGATGAGTATTGAAGTCATTTCAATAGAGAGTTCACAATTTATAACTTTGTCAGTTTAAAATTTATCCGACTCCAACTCTGTCTTGAAAGTTCCGACTCCGACTCGACTCCGACTCCGACACTCTTGAAAATTACCGACTCCGATCCGATCCACCCTCTTCAAAATTACCGCTCCGACTCCACGACTCCGACTATGCAGCCCTCTTCAAACTTACCGACTCCCCGACTTCGCGACTTCAGGACTCGACGCCGAACCTGCTTGAGGATTGTGGGAAATGATAATGACATCAAATTAAGATGATTTCATAGAAGAGAAGTAGTGGTGTAATCCATTCATTCCTAGCACAAAAGATTCAACAATAATAAAATAGATGTTGCTATTGAGGTGGAGATCGGTATCGAATGTAAAAAGTTACTGAACATTTTGTGTTTGAATGACATACTTGATGTTTTTTAAACCATTTATGTTGTATTAGTAAGATTAAGTTAGTGCGGCATGGTATGGAATGAAAGAGATGAGAAAAGAATGAAAAATTAAGAGTGGAAGTTAAATGAAACTAACAAGTTTATTAAGGGAAAGAAACAGACGACACACACTGAGAACAATAATCAGTTGTGAATGTAACAAATGAAACTTTAAAAAATATCCAATGAGGGAAGATTTTTAGGTAGTGCAAGAGAGTATGTGGATTGCTAAGAGTAGGCAATTTAAGTATGTTAAATAGTGAGTGGTATATGAAAGAGTACGCAAGCTGTTAAAATTTAAAAAAAGCGTGCTGCAATGCTACTAAAAGCAGTCTATATTGTCTCTAAAAGAAGGTGATGGAAATATATAAGGAGTAAAAGAAAAGTACTAAAGTTGCATACTGTAGGAGAACGAGAACATGATAGTTTGAAGACGGATGATCGGATTTAAGAAAGAAAGGAAGCCCTTCTGGAATTGAAGTGCGAGATGTTTTGAAAGAGTAAAGGAAGTCTTCATAGAATAATGAATTTTGACGGTACTTTCGTGACTGATGCAAATAAGATTGGAGAGAGAGTTGGAGAGAAATTCGAAAGATCTGCATAACACTGTCCATAATATGAGAGTATAGTAAATATGTGTAGCATTGATGGTAGCAAGAAGAATAGGTATTATTGGAGCATGAGGGTCAGTTAGTAAATGAGGAGGTAATGAGAGAAAGTAAGAAAGTTGAAGTATAGTAAATCTGCAGGTATAGGTAAAACATTCTGGTGAAAATGATGAAGAATGGAGGCGAGTTGTCATCTAATGGATATTAAAGTGTTTTCTCTAATTGGGGCTATCGTTCGAAGGATCTGAGAGGGAGCAGTAACAGCACAGTTATATAAGGGTAGGAGGGATAAAGGAAACTGTAGAAATTATAGGAATTAGATTTATAGTTGTGTTGTAGAGAAAATCATGCTGGTATTTTTGTCTATGACAGAAGTGGCGTCGAGTGACAGGGACCATTGGCAAATAACAAGGATGATATTAGAAGTGTAGAGGAATATGTATATCAAATCTTATCACATTGAAACAACAAATGATTATGAGAAAAATGAGAGAGAAGAAATAGAAATTATATTGTTTAGTTTTATGGACCTGCAACAGGCGTATGACATGATTAGGGGAAGCTCTCGACATTTGTTAGCTTATAAGTATGGCGTTGGTTGTAGGCTCTGAATGAATGAAAGCGTATGTATGTATGTCGATACAGTGAAGCGTTGTTGTAAGGAATAAGTGTGAAAGTGAGTACTAGTTTAATATTAAAGTGGAAAATGTGAGAGTATGAATTTGTTATGTCTCTTGGTATTTAATTGCTTATGGAATGCTGGTGATGAAAGACAATTAGACGCGTAGGATGAAGGAAAGGTGTTAACTGAATGAGTGGACGGATGTGTAGGCATGCCCTGGTTATTGTACCCTGAGATTTGTTTTCGGATGGCGAAGACTAAAGAAAGTCTAAACAGGATTGTTAGCAGTGGGTTGCTAGCGTGATGTAAAGAAATGGCGTTGAAAAGAAATTAGATAAGAAATAAGGTGGGTAAATGAAGTGAGAAGTCCTAGTGTGAAAATGCAGTTGGCATGTTGAGCAATTGAACAAGGATCTGACATTTGAATTTTTGACCTATATGCTAGATGGAGGAACAGGATGATGCAGAGCGATAGGGAAAGTAGATACTTAGTGTGAAAGGTAGGAAGGTGATCGAGTAGCGTATAAATTCCTTGGTAATACAAAGGGTTAGAAGTCTGAGAGAGCTAGATCTTTTTGATAAGATATGTATGTTACCGGCGTTAACTAGTATATGTAGTAAAAACGTTATGGTTATGGAATAAAGTATAGACTAAGGAACAAATCTGATCAGCTGGACATCATTAATGTCGTGTTACATTTTAGAAAATTTAGATGTAAAATATTAAATGAATGTATTAAGGAGTGCTGTGGTGTGTGGAAGACGTAAAAGGAGAGAAATAGATGGAGAGATATAATTTAAGATCGGTTTGGTCATTGGAAAGGATTGGAAGGAATAGTCCGATGTATAGTTATGAGTGTGCTGAGAATCGACATGCTGAGAGAGACCGAAGAAAAGTTGATTGAGTTAGTAAAGAATATCTGATGGAAAGGAAATGAGTTTGACAGATGCGAGAAGAACTGGTACATCAAATAGATGTAAAGTGTGGTTTTGCTAGTGTAGAGTATGGCTGTGCGCACTGGCCTAAGGAGTCAATTTCTACATATGACGATTATCCGCAGCTAGGTGTTCGTCGCGTCTTGTGAAGCCCTACGCTGAATCTATCTTCTTCACTGTGACGCAACACACTCCAATTATAGTGGTAAGAGGAGCATGAATAGCGAGGGTTTTTCTTTTGACTTACGTTATGTTCTTCTACTAGCTTTTTTTTGTTTCCGGTGTATTTTGCGTACCTCACCCCAAGGTTTTGGGGTGAGGAGGAGAATTAAAGAAGAAAAAAGATGAATATATATATATATATATACTATATTATAGTATATAATATATACTATAGTACTATTTAGTATATATAACCATATCAATACACATATAAGATAGTAATGTAATACTATATTATTATAGATATGGCTTATACAACAAACTTATAATTATATAAAAACTATCAATATTAAAACGTTATTTAACGTGAAATTAATAAAATATTAAAACTAACACAATTACTCATAACTACCTATACTACGAGACTTAACGAAGCATCCTGTACAGTTGTACACCCTCGTTCACGGACTAGGCTCATAACATATCAAAGAATCCGGGCGGCTGCTCGAAAACTTAACTTATCTGCTCCCGTAAATCAGCAAGTAGATGGACGAAAACTATGAAAGAAAGATCTAAAATTCTGCCACTCGGAACCATGTTATGAAACCTCGGTCTTTGCTTAGTTTGGGCGAGTAGACCTCTTCCATTGAAGCTACGAGTAGTTCCCAATCTCAACAGATTTTTCAATTACCCAAGATTCGACGCCTTCCAGAGAAATCACATCTTCGACTCGTTGTACAGAATCTTGTTTTATAAACTTCTTTTAATCTATTATTTAAATTTTGTTACCGTTAATGCTGAAAATATAATTATTTTTCCTTCATTAATAAAATTGATCCAAATGGCACGTAGTGCGAAATATTTGTAGCTACCTCAACAGTTAAAACCAATAAATAATTCTTAGTTTAAATTTTTTAAGAATATTTAAATTCCGAAAGGCTAAGCATCATTTCCGTAGTTAGTTCTCTCACGTTAAAATTCCTTGAGCTAACATTTCTTCCTTCTTCTCGAAGCTTTTCAAATCTATTATTTGTAGATTCCTTTCACTTATCCTTCAAACCTCGTCTCCAAGAATCATTCTCATCGTTCCTTCTTATTAATTTCATCTCTCTTCATATTTTGCTAATGTTCACTCTCGTAGACAGTCACAATCATATATATATATATATTATATAAATAATATAATATATAGTATATTATATATAATATCATATATATTATATACGTATATATAAATATATTAGATTAAATATATATATTATAAATAGTATATATATATATATGTATTAATATATATATATATATAATATATATATATATTATAATATTATATATATATATATATATATATATATATATTATAAATATATATATATATTTAACGTGTTCATGTGAATAGCGATAAAACTGCATAAACCTTCATATCGAATGCAGATTAACCAGTAAAATCTTCTATATATATATATATATAATATATATTATAACAATATATATATCAATATAATTATAGTATATTATAATATATTACTATTATATATATATTATAATATAATATATACATATAAATATTTATATGGTATATTTGACAAAACTTATGAATCCGTGATTGATAGCTCGAAGGAGGTTTTCAAGAACTCGTTGGTTACTTATTGCAAGATCAGATTAATGACTACTTACTCATTGCTAACAATATTCAAGGGTCTGAAACAAGTAGATGAAAAATAATAATAAATAATAATTAATAATATAAATAATAACTAATAATAATAAAATAATAAATAATAATCACATAATAATATAAATAATATAATAATAAAATAATGAATAATAACGAAATAATAATATAAATAATAAATAATAATAATAAATACCAAAATATAACAATAATATAATAACAATAACAATATAATAATCAATATAATAATAATAACTAAATAAAATAATAATAATAATACATAATAATAATAATAATAAGAACAATAATAATACATTAATATAATAATTAATAACTAATAATAATAATAATAATTAATAAATAATACATAATAATAATATCATTAAATCGAAATAGCTTCAGTGGTAGCTAGGACAACACATACATAAATGTATACATACAAATAATAATACATACAATAATAATAATTAATAATAATAATATAATAATAATCAAATATAATAACATAATAATTAATAATAATCAATAAAATACAATTAATAATAGAATACGATCTAATATAATAAATAGTCCTTCCAACTATTAGTTCGTTTATTAATAATAATAATAATAAATCAATATAATAATAAATAATAACATAATCCATAATAATAATAATAATAATAATAATAATAATAATAATAATAATAATAATAATAATAATAATAATAATAATAATAATAATAATAATAATAATAATAATAATAATAATAATAATAATAATAATAATAATAATAATATTCCAAAGAATAATATCTATAGATCAAATACGGAATATAAATATTTTTTATAATGTTTAATGTTGGAAAGTCAAAGTGTTAGGAAGTTTAATTCCTTGTCCAGTTTCCATTCTTTCTACCGACTGTTACAAACATGTGATATTTTGGGACTATTTAAAACAGTTCCCAAAATGAGGAATAATTTCAGGTGAGTAAACTTATCATCAATTGTTTTGTGTGAGGAAATAAATTCTTATATGAAATTGAACTCTTTAAGAAGGAAATGAGAGAGCTAATAAAAATTTCCGGAGTACGGAAAAAAAATCTAAGTGGGAAAGGGAAAGAAATATTACTTTGACCAATTTACACATGTTGATAACTCCGGAAATTACTGAACAGGGGAATTATAAGTAAAAAAAACTAAATTAAGCGTGATGATATGTTGAAGTATAAAAATGTAGAGTGTGCTGCTGTTAAATGCTTAAGAGTAGAGTTTTCTGTTGAATTAGTATTTATTAATGTTTTATAATCACATTGTATTATCATTGACATCATTCTTTTTTTCTATTATTTTTTTTTATTCCTTTTTTGTTTATTATTTTATAATTTTTAAGGAGTTTGTATAAGCTGTGTAAGCCGGTGAATATAAATATATATTTTTTTAACTATAAGATAATATAAATGGATTTCGTAGCTCAGGATGTGCCAGAGTCCAGTATGCCATGTATACGCCAGACAGAGCCAGAGCCAGAGCAGAGCTCCAGTAGCCAGAGTCTCAGAGCCGTGAGCTCGGTTGACCTCGGTGCCAGGTGTCTCGGTGCCGGAGCCGGTAGCTCCGGTGTGTGCCGGAGCCTCGGAGCTCGTAGTCTCCTGGTGTAGCACGTGAGCCTCGGAGCGGGTATATGCCGGAAATGCCTCGGTCTCCAATAAATTTACTGTGATCTCGTCTCTGTTAATATTAATTATATTATCATTTTAACATTTATTATACATTAACACAAAACTACATAATAATCTAAATAAAACTTAGAGTTAATTAATTTACTATGTAGTTTCAAATAATTTTTCAAAAAATTAATTAATATTCTTTACATATTCATTTTATTTTTCCTATAATTTATTTAAAATTTATAAGTATTAAACTAAATAGACAATGAATATATTAATTTGGTTTGTTTTTTTAATGTGTTAATAATAGAATTTTTGGATAAAGACTATTAAGTTAAAAAGTTATTAATAATCAATAGAAATATATACAAGAAGAAATATATACTGGCTCAAACTGGACAAAATATTTCAAGATAAGTGCAAACTTGAGCTCTAAAGTGAGAGATATTAAATTCTGCAGGAAATAATATGATAGTAGAAAATTTCTCAATACAGTGGTTTAGTCTTGAACAAACATTCAGTTGTCAACATCCTCACAAAATTCTAATAAAGACAATACATACTTTGTGCAGAAGGGAATTGCTGTAGAATCTATGGAAGAGATATGAAGTACGATCTTCGCTTCGCAAATTTAAGGATCAAATGAGTTAGAAGTTATGAGTTAGAAATTAATGAGTTAGAATAAGTTTGAAAGTAAAAGATAATTTGAACGTGTATTATTATTGCATTGGACATTATTCAAAAGACAGTAACACCTGGAGAGCAATACTCCTTGCAAGAAAAGATTAGACCCTTGTATAGATAGATGAGTAAAGGTGATAATGAAAAGTTTTGCAGCCGTAGCCATTGCGAAATCAAGTTTTCAAGACACTTTTTCCATGTTGAAACCAAGAATTTTTATGTAACAATAATTATTTAGAGATAGAAAAGTTTGGAGATGTCTCAAATAGAAATATTTGCAGAAGTTTATAATTGAAAAGTTTTAATTTACCATTTTAAGACAAGTTCATTGAGAAACCTTAACCAAATTAGAAACAATAGAACCGAAAAGTTGATATACAGAGTCAACTCTACGTACAAAGGTGCGAGGAGATATGAAATGAATAAAAGAAATGAGTGTCGAGTCATTGAAATAGGAATAGGTAGAGTTAGAAGAGAAGATGAGAAGGTTATTAAAGCGTAAGAAATAAGAGAGAACCCTCAGAATAAGAAAAGAATAAGAAAAGGAAAAGAAACAAGAATAAGTAAAAGTTTCCCACCCAATAAATTGCTACATGTAACGATTTGACAGGCATAAGCAAAGTAAAGGAGGAAATCTGAGGGAAGGAAGGTTAGGATGAGGAGCAGCATGTCATATCTTTGAATTTGTCAGGCGCTACCGCACATGTGTCAACATGTTTTCCATAAACAGAAAATCAAAATTCAGTTAGACGGGTAACTTTATTGATACATAGCTTTGAAATACATAAGATAACAATCAGCATGAAGGGAATGGGATTCCATATTATTCAGGAAATGTTAATTATATTTTTGGACATAACGCAGATAAGAATTATAGGGCGATAGTTAGAAATTTTGCGTTCGCTACGTTCATTCGAAATAACATAGTTTGCTTTGATTTCAGATTGATGCCTGAAATTTAGTTGACGAAGATTTGAGCCAAGCCAACACACTTCATCAAAGCAAGAGAATAAATGGCATCCTGGCCGCTTGCTTGCCTTACATTCTTAGATGTCAGGATTACATTTTATTCAATCATTTAATCGCCGGTTAAGACAGGAGATATCTGAGAAGAGAAGGAATAATACTTAGGAGGATTGCTAAAATTGTTCTGGGGCTTATTAGATGTAAAAGGAAAACCGAATAGATTAGTTGTTCCTGACAGCAATTAACATCAAATATTTTAGGGTGGATAAGAGAAGTAAAAGTTGATTTACGGATATTATTAAAATTATTAAATATATTTTTCTAAAGTGACCAAAAATTCTTGCTATTACGAAAGCCAATTAGGTCAGCACACTTAAATTTAGTTAAAATATTTTTAATGTTACGTATATAATATCTTTAGTTTACTTGTATTCGGTAATATACTCCGATAATAATAGAATAAATTTAACATTATGTAATAAAATAAATATATTTTTTTCGTTCCTTTTACTCAATGCTTTCAGGTCTGACTTCTGCTGCTTTTGGATATAATCGGAATCAAGAATTTTTATGTAACAATAATTATTTAGAGATAGAAAAGTTTGGAGATGTCTCAAATAGAAATATTTGCAGAAGTTTATAATTGAAAAGTTTTAATTTACCATTTTAAGACAACTTCATCGAGTACCAGAAGATATATAGGGTGCAACTTCTAGAGAGGAAACATTAAAATTGAACTCTACGAGATCATGTTCAAAGTCCAAAAAGAGAAGAGACTATGCATTTAAAATGAGAACTAGTGGCGAAGCTGAGGCAAGGAATTTTTACAAACGAACCGGTTTGTGGCATAGTGTAGTAGAAATAAGTGAAAAACACCTTGAGGTGGAACTGATTGTAACAAAATTGATTCTTCTTGTAAATGGTATGTAAAACGCTCTTAATCAACATAATAAAAATATACATCCATACTGCCGCGCAAAATGCGTTTTATCGGCCACCATCTTTAAAAAACATGAAAAATTTTAAAAAATCATAAAAAAGCAAATTTGGTATCAAATTACAAGAAATTTCATGCTGAAAAAGAATAAGATATTGAATTTAAAAATAAAATGAAATAAAAAAATGGTTGTCGAGAAACTGAAAGCTTTATTAGTGTCGAAATACATATTTTATCTACTTCGAGTGGATTTGCAGTATTTTATTTCGTAAAATCTATATTTGCCAACCCCTGATCCTACATTATGGGATTGACAGTTGGTTGTTGCAGAATTTCAGCCGATATTAAGAGACTTGGGCCTAGCACCAGACAAACTTTTAAATATAATTAAATGTGCCTGATAAGCTACAGTTGAAGAACCATTTAACACCATGAAATGTACATGTCGCCAATATGGACTTTCATGTTCAGTAGTTTGTAAAAACTGTTATGGAAAGGACTGTACAAATACAGGAGTTTTTATTTAGTTGAAGATGAGATTTGATTTTCATGAAATAAATATGATTTCATGCTATAAAAATCCGCTTTAGGATTAATAAAAGATGTTATTTTCAACACCAATAAAGCTTTCACTTACTTGTATTCTTTTTGTTTTTGTTTTTTAGTAACTTGGCCATAATTCTATATATTTTTCTTTTTTTTGTTACAGTGTTATATCTTTTAATTTTTTACCAAATTTTTTTTTTTTTTTTTTTTTTTTTTTTTTTTTTTTTTTTAAAGATGGCGGACTCAACAAAATTAATCGCATTTTTGTCGCGACAGTTTGTATGGTATGTTTTTATTTTATGTGATGGTAAGTTCTCGGTTACATATCATTTGTTTCCACTCTCAAGCGTGTTTTTTTTCACTTATTTACTACTTACACTTTTATATACAAAAATTCGGTCGTTTTGCTCAAAATATTCTTGAGTTCCTTTAGCTCTTTTGCCACTAGTTTCTTGGTTTATAAATGACATTTGTCTCGGCTTTTTTTGAACTATTTTTGGATATCAATTTGATTCTCATTTAGAGCTTCTCTAATTTTAATATTGTCCTCTCCATAGAAGTTTTGCACTTATCCTTAACAGTGTCTTTCTTTATGGTACTTCTAACCAGACCAATTGGATGGTTCTTTGTGAGTTTTTTACGCTAACAATCTTTGGTATGACTCAGGAAGGGCAATTGGGTGGCTGCCTTAATATATGGGATGGGATTTTAGGTCTGAGGTTCATTTCTTTCTTCGGTTCAACTAAATTCATTTTCCCTTCTCAAAATTATGATTCTCTCAGAATGCACACTTGTTTTCTCGAGCCACTCAGTTCCCTATATGTAAAGATTGAGTGTAAAATGGTATAACGAAAAAATAATTTTTTTTTAATTCTTTCTTGTTAAAATTTTCTATCTGTATTTATATGAATTGTATTACAATGTATATTTTATACCAAAAACTAAGGCTGTTATTTTTTACTAATATTAATGTGTGCTGACCTAAATTTGGCTTTTTCGTAATAGCAAGAATTTTTGGTCACTTTAATAGAATAAAATATATTTAATAATTTTAATTAATATCCGTAAATCAACTTTTACTTCTCTTATCCACCCTAAAATATTTGATGTTAATTGCTGTCAGGAACAACTAATCTATTCGGTTTTCCTTTTACATCTAATAAGCTCTCGGAAGAAACTTTTTGAATGCAACATACAATGGTAGCATAAGAATATCTAGTTCATATTTATGATTCATTTCTTCAACTACTATTTCTTCGAAAATGTATTTGTATAAAATTAAGAAAATTGCAAGTTATTATTATTATTATTAACCTCTTCTACTCGTTCCTCCGCCTGGTCATCCTCTTGTGTCTTAAAGTCTTCTTCTTGATTCTCAGTACCGACTACCTCCGGGTTTCCAATTGACTCCATATCATTATCTGAAATCAAATGCAAACTTATGTTATTTTCGAATATGAATAACTCTTTTAGCGTATACGCAAAATTTTTTTAACTATCGCCCTCTATAATTCTTTAATTTGTCGTTATGTCCATAAAATAAATATAATTTAACATTTTGATAAGAACAATTAATTCCATTTCCTTCCATTTTCTGATTGTTATCTTATGTATTTCAAAGCTATTTGTTATCTAATAAATGTTACCCAAGTCTACTGTAATATTTTGATTATTTGGTTTATGGAAAACATGTTGGCACATTGCTTTTTTGGTAATGTCGCTGTACAAATTCAAAGATATGACTATGCTGCTCCTCTATTCCTATACCTCTCTTCCCCAGATTTCCTCCTTTACTTTTTTGCTTTATTATGCCTGTCAAATTCTGTTACAATTTAGTCATCATATTTATTGTGGTGTGTGGGATAACTTTATACTTTATTTCTTGTTTTCTTTCCTCTTTTCTTTATTCATTTTTCTATTATTTGAGGTGTCTATTCTCTTTTATTTTACATTACGCTTTTTTTAATTCTGTTAATGATAACTGTTAAACTAATTGCAAATTACCTTATTCTCATTATTTCTGACGTCATACCCTGTATTTCATTTGAAAACAAAACTCTTCCCAATACAAACTGTAGATGTTGACTCTTGGCATCTTCTCGCTTTTCTCGGTTTCTATTTGTTTTCTATTTGTTTAGGTTCTCCTATGAAATTCTGTCTTAATCTCTTTATTATAAATTTGGACTTTCAATTATATAACTTCTGCTCAACATATTTTCTCTGAATATTATTATTATCACCACATAAATTACGTTGAATGGAATTTTATTTATAATTAATTTTCATTAATACATTTAATTAAAATTTCATTTTTGTTTTCTATATTGCATCTAAAGATCTTCTTTGTATAAACTTGAATTTTTCTGCTATATTTGTGTTCTGTGTTTTGTGTTTTATATCTCAAAATCTTTTAGTTTAGTGTCGTACTGTCTAAATTATCTTTTTTCTCTCTCTCTCTACTTCACCTTTTATTACTCCTTTTCTTTTATATCTATGATGGGAGTTGTGATCTTTACTACTTCAAGAGAGAGTTATTTGCTCATTTTCACTATTAGGTATTGATATACTTACCTTTTTATGGTATATTAAATATTCGAGTCCCTTAATAATTTATATTAATACTGCTTTCCAATATTTTTCTCATTAACTTTCTAGTCCATTTTCATAAGCTCATTAATTTTTCATTAACTCATTACTTCATAGCCCATTTGATCTCTTAAAATTTGTCTGATAAGCTAAAAGTCGTATAACTCTTAATATCTTTATTTCTTCATTTTATAGATTCTATTCGATATCTGATAGTACTCGCGAGAAGCTGAATATTCTTTTAAGAATTCTCTTTTCTAGTCACTAAGGTATTACTTTGTCTTTATTTAGAAGATATTTTGTTAGTGGGATTGTGATCTCATATATCTGAAAGTTATCTTGTTTCGAAATCTTGGCATCCATCTATTGTTATGGCTTGTGAGAATAGATTTCTTACTATATCATTGTATTTATTTTCTCCATGTTATCTAATATTTATAATATATTCTCATTTATTTATTTTTTAATATTTATTTTCATACTTATTTTAAATGCTTCAAGTCATTCTACTCCTTGATAATATTTTGTCCTCTAGTGCTCTAAATCTTCTTGTGTATATTTTTTCTTTGATATTTATTTTAATTTTTATAACCTTTTATTTACTTAAATAGTTTTCATTTCCAAATAAAATTCTATTTATTTATCACTCAATAATAAAAAAACAAACCAAATATAATTTATATAATCATTTTGTTGTCTTAATATTTAGTGTTTATAATTTACTAGATATTTTATAAATATAATACTTTTAAGTGAAATAAATTATATAATATAGGTTTGATGTATTAGAATTTATTATTAATATAATTTTTGAAAAATTATTTTTTGATGAACTAACAAAGAAAATTAATTATACTCTAAGTTTTTATTTTTAGATTTTTTTATGTAGTTTGTGTTTATATTGATTATAATTTACATGCGGATGTGTCTATGTATAATTTATTGGTGCCTCGCTGCCGGCTCCCTCTCCGGCTCCGGCTTCCGGTCTTTCTCGGCTTCCGGCTGCCGTGCTCTTTTTGGATCCTCGGCTCCTCTCGGCACGGCATCCTCGGTCACCTGGCACCGTGCTCCTCGTGCTCTAGTGACTCTGTGCTTCTGGTTCTCTTGGCTCTTGGCTCTCTCTGGCTTTGGATTTTCGGCTCTTGTGCTCTTGTGTTGCTCTTGGTCTCTCTGTCTACTGAAATATCTCTTTTTTTTATCTTATGTTTTAAAATAATATTCTCTCTCTGTGTAAAAAAATTGTTCACTCTCTCTTAAAATATAATTTTGAAGGTGTTGATCTTCTAATTGTTCTCTTTATTAATGTTTATTATTTTTATTTATATATAATTAATTATATTAATTTAATTATATATATTAATTAATATTAATTATAATTATTTAATATTTTAATAAATATAATTGTATTCGAAAATGAATTATATTAGATTAAGAAGTGACAAAATTATATATTGAAATATTATACTAATTTACTAGTTATATAAATTAATTAATAATAATATATTAATTAATTAATAATATATATTTTAATTAATTTTAATTATATTATATATAATATAATAATAAATATTAATTATAATTTTAAGTATTAATATTATTAATATTTTTCTATTTTCCTTTGGAATTTACCTATTTTAATATATTGCCAATATGATTTTATATTATTTATAATTTTAGGTCTGTCTTTTCTTATTGTGTTTATTAACCTATTATTTATAATTTTATTTAATTTTATATTATATATTATTTATTTTAAATTTTAAATTTTTTATATTTTAATTTTAGTGATTTTTTATTATTATTATTATTATTTTTTATTATTTTTATTTATATTGTTGTTAATTATCTTATTTTATTTTTATTGTCATTTATTTATTTTATTAACTTTTTTTTATAATTTTATGTATATTATATTATTATTTATTATTTATTTATTTATTATTTTATTTTTATTATTTATATAAGTTGATTTTTAATATTTATTAATTATATTATTATTATTTTTTATTGAATTTTATTATTTTATTTTATTATTTTTATTGGTATTGTCTCTTTATTATTATTATGAGTTATTATTATTATGTTTTATTATTATGTTTATTTATTATGTTTATATGTATTTATTTATTTAATATTATTTTTTTTTATTTTGGTGTATATTGATATTTTATATAATTTATTTTTTATATATTATTTATTATTGATTCAATTTTATATTATTATAATTATTATTATTATTATATGATTTATTATTTATATATTTATTATTTTATTTATTATTTTATTATTTTTTATAATTATTATTTATTTATTATTATTATTATTATTATTACTTATTACTTTTTTATTTAATTTATTTATTTTTTTTATTTATTTTATATATTTTTTATAATTATTATTATTATTTTATTTTATTATTTATTATTATATTTATTATTTAATTATTTATCAATATATTTCATTGATTGATTTTTTTTTTTTTTTTCATGTATTGTATTAAGGATTGTTTTTATAATTGAAAACGTATTATATATCTTATTTATATTATTGTTATAATTATTATTATTTTATTATTATTATTATTATTATTATATATTTTGATTAATATGTTATATTATTAATTATTATTATTATTTATTATTATTATTATTATGTAATATTATTTATTGATTATTAATTATTTATATTATTTAATAATTTAGTTATTTACCTTTTCATTTTAACATTTATTGTCTTATTTAATTATTATCCTATTTTTTTATTGTTATTGTTATTATTTAATAATACTATAATATTTTAATATTATTATTATCTTTATGTATTATTTATTATTATTATTATTTATTTTTTATTATTTAAGTATTATATATTATTATTATATTATTTATTATTTATTATCATTTCATTATTATTATTATTGTTATTATTATATATTTATTTAATTATTATTTATTATTATTTAATATTATTTAATATTATTTTATTATTATTATTATTTATTGCTTATTTTCATTATTATTATTTTTTAATGTTATTATTGTTATTATTTATTATTTAATTTTATATTTATTGTTTAATTATTGTTAGATTTCTAATTATTGTTATGGTATATAAATATTTTTTATTGATTTATCTCTGATTATTATTAAATGTATTTTTCGTTTCAAGGACACTATTACACTGATTGTTTTTGCATATTATGTAATTCCTTAACTATTTAATCACGTATACTTATGGGATATAATTTATTTTATGGTATATTTTGCAATATAATTTGAGTTGTGTGTCATATTTATAATTGTGTGTAAATACTGATGGTTATTTACAATAATTTATCATTATAAATTAATGCTATCTTCATCTTTTTTATTTGAGAAGTAACTATTGGGTAGTGTATCTATTTTTTTTGATTATATATGTGTATTATTTGAATTTTGTGTAATATTTTGATTAATTATTATTATTTATTTTTTATCTTATTGATTATTATTTTATTATATTTGTATTATATATATTTTATATATTATTATTTTTTATTAGATTAATTTTTTATTATAATTATTAGATTATTTATTATTATTTATATATGTAAAGTATTATTATTAATATATATTATTTTAATATTTAATATTATATATTGATTTGGTTTTTAATTATTAATTTTTGTATAAATTATATAATTTAAAAAAAAAATATTTAAAATAGCTATTGTAATCAAACTTGTTACTATTGTTTTTATTAAATAACAGGCAAATTAATTATATTATTTATTATTATTTTATTTTATATTTTTATTATTTATTAATTTATTATAATTTTATTTATTAATGATTTAATTATTTTATTATAATTATTGTTATTATATATTTAATTATTATTTATATTATTTTATTAATTATTATTATAAATATATAATACACACATATAATATTAATAATAATAATATAATTGAATTATATAATCATACATTAAATTAATAATTAATTTAATTACCAATATCTAGATTTTTTTTGTATTAAATAATTAATAATTTATATAATTATTTATATATAGGATGCAATAATAATCATTAATAATACTATTTATTATTTTTTATATATATTTATTATATTTTAATTAACAATAATAAATAATTAGTATAATAATTAATAATTTTAATATTAATAATAATAAGTTAATTTAAATTAATAATAAATTTATAATAAAATTAATTTTATATAATATATTTATATTATTATATAATATATATATAATAATAATTTAATAATTAATAATATAAATAATATGTATATAATATAATTTTTAATAAAAATATATATAATAAATAACCTTTTCTTCTCTCGTTTTATTAGTTTTAATAATTTATTTTTTATTTTAATTTATTTTTTTACTCCTCTAGATAATAATTGTTCTCTTGACTAAGTATATACTTTTTCTTATATCTCTAATTAATTGGACATCAGATGCTAAAACATTATCTAGATAATTACAAAAACTCTAAGATCGTAAGGAGAACTAGTTTCTCCTTAAAGTAAGTATATAATATTTTTATCATATTACCTAATCATATATATAAACTCAACAACTAAATATTAATAACATCCATTTTCTAACATAAATGTGTACTTCTAATTTTTTGACTTGAGAATATACTACCCGAGGGTAGTAATTTGGAGAAATCTATTGAAGTCGTAAAAACTGTTCAATTTCATTGGACATAACAAAAAGATAATATTTTTATAAAAAAAAATTACATGTTACAATTATTTATTTCATATTCTAAAAATTGATCATATGAATAACATTTTTCTTTTTTCATTTCTTTTAATAGACAACAATTTTATATTGTATATAACTCTCTAATCCTAAAATAGTGGATTAATACAAGTGAATTTCTATAGTTCCAATAATATAATATATATGATTATTTGATCAATACGCCCCTAGATAAAGGATGGTGGTAAGTAGTTAGATTATATAATATGATGCTAAATCGATTTTATTGATAATAAATGAAACTTCATAATACTACCTTCTTAAATGATTACAATCCAAATTAATATAAATATATTTCATTATAAACAAAAATCAAAACAAAAATCAATAAATATTATAGCAGAATCTGCTTATTGAAAATAAAAATCAAACAAAAAGTAATTTCTGATCAAAATTATAATAGAACTGTGATTTATAATGTTAGGAACTATACTTGTATATTATTATTGGATTAAGTCCTAAATTTTCATCTCAATAATAAATCTAGAATTCCATCCTTATTGAGTGATATCTAATGTTAAATTAATGTTAATCATCATTAATACTGTTAGTTTACTCACTACAGATAATTGCTACTTATATATAATTATTTTGTAACATGACTTCTTAAAGATAATAGATTATTTTTTATACTCTTTAATTATAATTATATGATAAACATTATTATTGTTAATTATATCATAACTTTATATAAAGGAGTCAATAAATATTTAATATATTTTACCTCAAATTTATGTATCGTTAGAGTCTTTATGTTCTACATATGTTATCAGTTCCTGAATAATCTCGTATATTGAATTCATTATAAATAGTAATTAATAATGATAATAAGTTTGATATTCACCAAATATTCTACCCCCATCAGAACTATGAGAACAACATATGAGGAACCTTTTAATAATTGTTTAAGATATCACCATAACTCCGTTTTTAATATTTTAATGATATTATCAATTGATGATAAATATTAATTATTATTACTCAAAATGTTATGTACTATAATTTTATTACTTAAATTTTTATTAAGTTGTATCTGATCCACTAATTTTGTGCTTATCGTTAATAATTAATAATGAAACTATATATAAATGATGTGCGTAGATAATAAATATTATAATAATTTTTAATTTAATTATCCGTAAATCAACTTTTAACTTACTTCTATATCCATACCTACCTTAATATTATTTGATTTGTTATATTGGCTAGTCTCTCAGGAACATAACTTTATTTATATATTATTTTTTTATAAATCTATTCTCGTGTTTCTTTTATCATTAATAATTAGCACCCAGTAACAATAATTTAAAGCATATACTTACTTAAAGTATTTTATTAATTTCCTCATCTTTCTCAGGATATCTCCTGTCTAATATAATCCGTCGTAATTTATAAAATGAATTTAATAAATATGAAATATTAAAATGAGTGAGAATAAATGGTGGATGACATATGAAAAAAGTGACTATCAAGACTATTCTTCAGTTTTATTATTCTTTGCTCTTTTTCTTCTATCTGATATTGACTGGGATACTTTGATAATCCTGATTGAACTAATTAATTATTCATTGACTGTATACTCGGTAACTTTCTTAGTTATGAAGTTTATGGGGCAACAAGATCCATCTCATTATTAGACTTACTATTAGTAAGTAAAGATAATCCAATTAACATTAACATTTTTTACAGTTGTCACCACTGCTCACGAGCAGAGCCATATTCAAGGAGTATTTTAATAAATGCTATTAATATTGATATTCTAATAATTGTTTATCCATTTTTTCTTAGATTCTGAATATTATTGTATTTATCTGTTTATGAGTAAATAACTAATTATTAGTACAACTTAATGTGTCTATTTAAGGTAGGCTGACTCTGTACTAAAATATTCTCTGTTAATAGATGTTTATTCTCTCTATGGTTTTCGATTTTCTTTTCTAGCTTATCCCCTGAGTTTTCCTTTACTTTGCATTTTTTATGCTGTCTAAATCTCATATTTTACTTGTGTTAGCAATTGTATGGGTGTGGATAAACTTTAATTATATTCTTGTTCTTTCCTTCTTTATTCTTTTATTATTCTGAGGGTCTCTCTATGTTGACTTTCAGCTTAATAAATCTTTTCATATGTAAGTTTAACTAATTAATATTTATCCTGACTCCTTGAGCAATTCAATTTCTTTTATATTCTAATTTTTTCATATCTCTCTCTGCACCTATTAGTACGGTTAGAGTTGGGTATTCTGCTTTATAAATGATATGTGTTGAATTTATATACAATTCTATTTCTCTGTTTTCATTATTGTTTATCTAATTTGGTTGTAGTATATTTCTCATATGAACTTGTCTTAAACCTTAATATAATTAGGACTTTCAATTTAATATAACTTCAATGTGCTAAATATAATTTATCATTATTACTGTAAAGAATCTCATCTCAAACTTTATCTTGGATCTCTATATATAATTATATTTATTTAATATTTGTAATCTATATAATTATTGTAACATAAAAATTCTTGGTTTCAATTAGGAAAAAGTGTCTTGAAAACTTGATTTCGCAATGGTTGCTAGAGTTGTTTCAAAGAAATTGGGAAATCTGTTAGGACTGCAAAACTTTTCAATGTCACCATTACTCCTTTATCTATACAAGGGTCTGATCTTTCCTTGCAAGGAGTATTGCTCTCCAGGTGATACTACCTTTGGAATAATATCGAGTCCAATAATTAATTATACGCTTTCAAATTTTCATTAACTTTCTAGCCCATTCTAGCTCATTAATTTCTAACTCATTACTTCTAGCTCATTTGATCCTTAAATTTGCGAAGCAAAGATCGTACTCTATATCTATTTCTTCTATAGATTCTACGACTGTAGGTACTCGCGAGAGCTGATATCTTTAAGAATTCCTTTCTGCACAAGGTATACATTGTCTTTATAAGAATTTTGTGAGGATATTGACAACTGAAAGTTTGTTTGAGGATATTAGATCAACTGAAAGTACTATTTCATCTGATCAACTGAGCCACTGTGCTATATGTGGAGGATTAATTTTTCGTGATTGATGTTATTCTTTCTGGCATTGAATTTAATTATTTTCTTCTCACTTTTTTTACTCTCTTCACTACATACATCATACCAGACTTGAACTCTTTTGTCTTGAGCTTTCAAATGGCCTATTGTATATTTATTTGTTGATATTATATATTTTAATAACCTTATTACTTATAATTAGTTTTATATACAGAAAACTACACATCTTAAAAAATAATAACAAACTCAAACATAATATATATCTTTTTTCTATATTTTATAGTTTAAAGTTTTAATATAAAAATTTTTATAAATAACTTATTTATTAGAGTAAAAAAAAATGAATATGTAAAGAAATTAATTAATTTTTTGAAAAATTATTTGAAACTACATAGTAAATTAATTAACTCTAAGTTTTATTTAGATTATTATGTAGTTTTGTGATTTTAATGTGATATAATTTACAGCTGATGTCTCATAGTAATAATTATTTGGCCTGGTCTCCGGTCTCTCCGCTCCTCGGTCTTCCTCGGCTTCCGGCTCGTGCTCCTCTACTCCGGCTTCCGGTCTCCGGCTTCGGGGCTCCGGTTTCGGCACCGGCTCCGCGGTTCCCAAGCTCAAACTCTTGCTTTCGCTATCTTGGCTTGGCTCTGGCTCTTGGCTATTACTGTGTTTTAGCTCTGCTTCTGGCTCTAGGCTCCTGCTACGAATCCTTTTATTTTCTAGTTAAAAAATATTTATTTTCCTCCGGCTCCAGCTTCACTCCTTAAAAAATTTCGGCTCCGGCTTTACAGCCTTTTTAAATTGATATATATTAAATATATAATAATAATTAAATATTAAATTACAAAAACAAATAAAAAATTAGTAACCGCAATACTTAATTAATCCTATTAATAATGTTAATATAATAATTTATATTCATATAATCCAATTTTATAATCTTAATACTATATAACAATTAATTAATAATTAATATTTTATAATACCATTATTAAACAGCAAATAAAAAATAAAAATATATTAAATAGTAATTAATATTAATAATTATTAATATAGTTAAATTATTTATAATTATAATTATATTATAATTATAATTTATAATTATAATTATTAAATTTTTTATAATTATAATTATATATAATTTTATAAATTTATTATTATTGAATAGACGAATAATATTGAATTAAATTGATACTATCTTATTAATTTAATTTTTTAATTTATTTAATTTTAAATTTTTTGTTTTGTTTTATTATTTATTTAAAATTATTATTATATTATTATTATTATATTTTATTATTATTATTTATTATTATTTATTTTATTATTATATATATTTATTATTATTTATATTATTATTATATTATTATTATTATTTATTATTTTATATATTATTATTATTATTATTAATTATTTTATTATTGTAACTTGTTTATTGGATAACTTCTTTTCTATGATTAGGTTATATTTATTATTATATATTTCATTATTTATTAATTATTATTATTATTAAGACAATATTATTATATTATTATTATTATTATTATTATTATTTATTTATTGTTTATTATTATTTATTTATTATTTTAAATATTTCATTTATTATTATTATTATTTATTTTTTATTTATTATTATTTTATTATTATATTATTATATTATTATTTATTATTTTATTATTTAATTATTATATTATTATTTATTATATTTTATTATTTATATTACTATGATTAATTTATTGAGATATTATTATATATTTATATAATAAAATTAAAAAATATACTTTTTAAACCTTCAAAAATTAAAAATCTAAGTTTTTATTTAATATGTTTATTATTTATTATTATTATTTGTATTTTATTATATTATTTATTATTGTTTATATTATTATTTTTTATTATTTATTGATTATTTAATTTATTATTATTATTATTTTTTTTATTATTATTATATTATTTTTATTATTATTATTTATATATTATTTTATATTATTATTATTTTAAAATAAAATAATAATAATAATATTAATATAATTTATTTTAATATTTAATAATAATTATATTATAGCTAGTAATAAATACTTAAAAATTAATATCAATATCATATAAATTTAAATTTAATAATAATAATAATAATCATTATATTATTATTATTCATTATTTATTTAATATATATAATAATTAAATTAATTTAATATAATAATAATAATAATAATAATAATAATTAATAATAATAATATAAATATTAAATTAATTAATAATAAATAATATAAAAATAATAATAATTATATAGAATAAAATTAATTTATAATAATGTATAATATTATTATATATTAAAAATATATATTATTATAATAAAACTTAGATTTCGCATCCAAGGTTTTAAATATTTATTTTTTTTGAAATTTTTATTTTTAGTCTCTAATAATTGTTCCTTACTATGTATAATCTTTTCTTATCTCAATTATTGGACATCTCAGATTGCAAACACATCTAGAATATTACAATAAACTCTCTATATGGTAATGAGTTTCTCCTATATAAGAATGATAAATATTTTTTAATCATTAACCTATCAAATATATAAACTCAACACCAAATGAAAATCCATTTCTTAACAATTGGTCTCATTTTGAACTGAAAACAATGGTAGTAAATGGAGGAAAATCTATTGAAACGAAGAAACTATTCAATGACATTGTACAAAAAGATCAATTTTTTAAGACCATTACAGTTAACAATTACGACCATCTTTAAACTAAACTGAAAACATTTTCTTTTTAATTTCTTTAAACCCACAATTATGATAACCTCACCAAATAGGATAAGACAGGAATTTCTATCTCAAAAATAATAATGATATAGCTGTCAAACGCACAGATAAAGGAGGTGGAGTAGTTATAATGAGCAAATCCGATTATGAAAAGAAACTTCAAACTACGCTTAATGATACAACCAAATTTAAAATAATTTCTGATAAAACTAGCAATACAACTAAAAATAACATTAACAGAATCACTTATGAAAAAAACAAAACAAAAGAATTTCTGACAAAATTAAAAGAACTGGATTTTATAATGTAGGACATACTGTATATATGGATTGCCTAAAATACACAAAAAATCAGAAAATCCACCTTTGAGACCTGTAATATGTATGTGCGGAACGGTTACACACGAAATTGCCCAATATCTGAACAGCCTTATTTGACCATATCTTAATAACTCTTTCATAGTTACTTAAAATAATGAAACATTATGTAAATTATCAAACAAAAAAACTTAAAGACACCAATATATTCGCCTCAATTGACGTAAAGTCTTTGTTCACAAATGTACCAGTTCTTGAAACGATTGACATAATAATTAACGAAGTGTATCACTCAAATATCCTACCCCCACCAGAACTATCAGAACAACATATGAGGAACCTTTTATTAATTTGTTGTACCCAAACACCGTTTAAATTTAAAATAAACATACTATATCTACAAACTAATGGAGTGTCGATGGGCTCACACTGGGGAACCTACCATTTACAACTTTCTAACTGTAAAATCTGGAAAACCAAATTCTTAGTGAAAAATAACTTTAACCTCGTATTTTACATAAGGAATGTCGACGACACCCTCGCTATCTTTAGGAACAAGATCATATACGTCCATTCATTAATAGAATTTAAGAGTTGTCATGCTTAAAATTCACTTACGAAACTTAGATTAATAATACTATCTGTTTTTTGACATCAAAATCAACGTTAATTCTGATGGCTCATTATCTACAGGTATACATGTCAAACCCACTGATAATGGTCTATATATGAACTATGGATCCTATTCACCGACTATTTACAAAGAAATCAATGTAAAAACTCTAGTTTACCGAGCATACATACAACATATGTTCAACTTGGACAACTTTTGATGAAGAAATTTACCGCATGTTTATAAATAACTATCGCTTTGGGAAACAATATTCAGTTCCGAACTCAAAAAGGAAAAACCTTTACAAAAAATTCATAATAAAGAAGTTTTCAATAACCAGAAAATTTGACAAATTTCTTCTTTCAAAACTTCCAATGCTATAGACTTCAATAAGGAAGAGAACTTCCTCC